>VDFB02147184.1:76923-237731 GCA_007258455.2 Sequoia sempervirens | reverse complement strand
TAGAAACATTTATTTTCCATTGATTTACAATTGAGTTTAGAAAACCCCCAATTTTAAGGCTAATTTGTAGTTAAATGGTGCAAACTCCCATTTTTTAGCCATCATCAACCAGGTTTTGAAAAATCCAATTTTAGATTGTGTTATAGCTAAGTCTAGGAAACCTTGATTTTCCATTGGCTTCCACGAACCTTAATTTTCCATAAATTTGTAGTCAAGTTTGACAAACCCCTAATTTTAAGGTTACGTCACTCGAACTCCCATTTTTCACCAATCATCAATCGAGTTTGGTGAAATCTAGTTTTAGATTGTGTGTTAGCTAAGTCTCAAGAGCCTTGATTTTCCATCAAATTTCACGAACCTTAATTTTCCATTGATTTACAGTCGAGTTTGACGAACCCCTTATTTTAAGGCTGCTTTGTGCGAAATCCTATTTTTCACTCATCATCAACTAGGTTTGGCGAACTCGGATTTTAGATTGTGTTGTAGTTGAGTCTAGGGAACCTTGATTTTCTATTAGCTTTCATGAACATTGATTTTTAATTTATTTGCAATCGAGTTCAATGAACCCCTGATTTTAAGGCTACATTGTAGCTACATCTCGTAAAATCCTATTTTTCACCTATCATCAACCATGTTTCGAGAACTCTGGTTTTAGATTATGTTATAGTTGAGTTTACGAAAAATTGATCTTCCATTAGCTTCCATGAACCTTGATTTTTTATTAGGTTATGACCAAGTTTAGTGAACCCTTGATTTAAAGGTTGTGTCATGTGAACTCCCATTTTTTAGCAATCATCAACCTAGTTTGGTGAAATCTAAATTTAGATCATGTTTTGCATGACTTCCAGGAACCCTGATTTTGTATCAGCTTCTACGAACCTTGATTTTCCATTGAGTTATAGTAATTTTTTTCAAACCCCTTATTTAATTCCACATTTTAGATGTGTCACATGAAATCCCATTTTTCACCCATTAACAATTGGTTTTATTGCACTTCAATTTTAGTTTTTGCTATAGCTAAGTCTGGTGAACCTTGATTTTCCATCAACTTCCACACACCTTGATTTTTTATTAATTTATGACCAAGTTTGATGAACCCTTGATTTTTAGGCTATGTTGCAGTTGCATCACGTGAACTACTACCATTTTACACTCATCATAATGGAAGTAGTATAATTGATCTTGGGGAATCTTTATTTTCCATCAATTTATAGAATAGCTCAAAAACCCTTGGCTTTATGGTTGTCATGTGAACTCCCATTATTACTTTCCATCAACTTGGTTTGGGGAACTTTGATTTTAGATTGTGTTGTAATTGAGTTTTGGGAACCTTGATTTTCAATCAATTTGCGGTTGAGTTCAACAAAACCATAATTTTAAGGAGGTGTTCTAGTCGCATCACATGCACACCCATTTTTTACCCATCATCAACTAGGTTTGGTAAATTTTGATTTTAGATTGTGTTGTAGATGACTCTTGAGAACCTTGATTTTCCATCAGCCTCCATGAACCTTTATTTTCCATCAATTTGTGACTGAGTTCCTTTAACACCTAACTTTAATGCTATAGTGCAGTTGCATCTCGTGAAGTCCCATTTTTCACCCATCATCAACCAGGTTTGGAAAACTTCTATTTTATTTTATGTTATAGCTAACTCTAGGGAACCTTTATTTTCCACTAGCTTTTGTGAACCTTGATTTTCCATCGATTGCAATCAAGTTTGGTGAACCGCTTACTTTAAGGCTATGTTACACAAACTCCCATTTTTCACCCATCATTAACTAAGTTTGGAAAATTCTAATTTTAGATTGTGTTGTAGCTAAGCCTAGGAAACCTTGATTTTCCATCGAGTTCCATGAACTTTGATTTTCCATCAATTTGTAGCCTAATTTGACAAACCCCTAATTTTAAGTTTGTGTAGTACAAACTCCCAGTTTTCACTAAACATCAATAGTGTTTGGCTAACTCTAATTTTAGATTATGGTGTAGCTAAGTCTGGGGAACCTTTATTTTCCATCAACTTCATATAAATTTGATACTCCATCAATTTTTGCTTGATTTTATTGAAGCCCTACTTTTAAGGATGTGATGTAGTTGTGTCACACAAACTTCAATTTTTCACCCACCATCAGCTAGGTTTGGAAAACTCTAATTTTAGATTATGTTGTAGCTAATTTTAGGGAACATTGATTTTCCATTATCTTCCACGAACCTTGATTTTTCCATTGATTTATGTTCAAGTTTAGTGAATCCCTGATTGTAAAGCTACGTTGTAGCTATGTCAGGTGAACTATTTTCTAGACATCATAACCAAGGTTTTGAAAACTCTAATTTTATATTGTGTTGTAGTTGAGTTTGGGGAACCTATATTTTTAATCAATTTGTGGGTGAGTTCGGTAAACCCCTAATTCTAAGGTTGCATTGCAATTGGGTCACATGAATTCCCACTTTTCACCCATCATCAACTAGGTTTGGTGAACTTCAATTTTAGATTGTGCTCTAGCTGAGACTGCAGAACCTTGATTTTCCATTAGATTCTATGAACTTTTCTTTTCCATCAATTTGCAGCCAAGTTTGACAAACCCTTGATTTTAAGTTTGCATCACATTAAATCCCATTTTTCACCAATCATTAACTGGGTTAAGAAAAATCTAATTTTATATTATGCTACAACTAAGACCTTGATTTTTCATCGATTTACGGTTGAGTTTGGTGTACCCCTAATTTTAAGGCTATGTTGCAATTGTATCACCTGAACTCCCATTTTTCACCCATCATCAATTGGGTTTTGTCAAACTCTAATTTTAGATTGTGTTGTAGATGACTCTAGGGAACCTTGATTTTCCATCAACTTCCATGAACCTTGATTTTCCATCGATTGCCATGAACCTTGATTTTCCATTGATTTGTAGCCTAGTTCATTGAACCCCTGATTTAAGTCTACATTGTAGTTGCATTGTGTGAACTCCCATTTTTTTCCCATCACCAACAGGTTTTGGTGAACTCTGATTTTAGATTATAATATAGCTAAGTCTAGGGAACCTTTATTTTCCATCGACTTTTGTGGACATTTATTTTCCATCAATTTACATATGATTTTGATGTACCCCTAATTTTAAGGTTGCATCGTGTGAACTCCCATTTCTCACCCATCATCAATTGGGTTTGGTGAAATCTATTTTTATATTGTGCTATCATTGAGTTTAGGGAACCTTGATTTTCCATCAACTTCCACAAGGCATTATTTTCCATCAATATGTGGTTGAGTTTGATGAACCCTTGATTTTAAGGCCGCACTGCAATTAGATCGTGTGAACTCTCATTTTTCACCCATCATAAACCAAGTTTGGTGAACTTTGATTTTAGATTATGATGTAGATGAGTTTAGGGAACCTTGATTTTTCATCCACTTTGTGAACATTGATTTTCCATCAATTTTTGGTGGTGTTCAAACCCCTAATTTTAAGGCTACATCATACAAAGTCATAATTTTCACTCATCATCAATCCAGTTTGGAAATATCCAATTTTATATTGTGTTATAAATGACTTTAGGGAACCTTGATTTTCCATTATGTTCTACAATACTCTAATGATGTAACTCAACAATTGAGAATCCTATGGGATTGTAGATTGTTGTAGCACAAACACACACAACCAGTAATTTCAAATAAAAAATTGAGATTTAAAGAGAGCCAAATTTCAAAAATAACATCACATGAATTGATTTGAAATAAGAACATTTCTAATTTTTATTTTTAAACTCCCATGTCTACAACAACAATTGAAATTAACAACTACACAAGCCAAAATACTTTGTTACAGGAAAGGATTTCCTATCAACCACTATAAATCATATAAAATAATCCTCTAATCATCCACCAACAATAAAAAAATGCTACCACAAAGCTCTAAAAATCCACTCTTGAGCATCCCATGGGCTTCATAGGTGATTTTTCTCTTTCAAAACATTGATTTTTCACATATTTTTCCTTCTTTTTCAATACTTCATTCACCTAGGTGTTGGATTCCTATCAAAACTAGCTGCATTATTCCTCTCCTAGGCTTGAGGGAATCCCACATTCCTATTAACTCCCTCCATTCAATTTTTTCAGGAAAGAGATACAAACTTTTTTCCAAAAATTCCCCAACTCTTCTTCAATCCATCAACTTCACTCCTAGGTGTCTATATTCCCACTCCTCATTAAATGATGCAAAATTTGAATTTTTAGAGGAGTTACATGATGCCTAAATCAACCTCCTCCATCTTGGGCTTGAGATTTTGTGAAGGCATTAATTTATCAAATTTTTAACAATTTCAAGCACTAAAATTTGAATAATTAAATTAAATTTCCCAACCATAGAAATTGGTTAAAGAATTTTAAAAATCAAATCATGTCTACACAAACAAAAATGAGAAAAATAAAATCAAACAAAATTTAAATGTGCAAGATTGCCCGTGCACACTAATGCTCCTACATCAAACTACCCAGGTAAGAAAGAATGTTTCATGAGGGAGATCTCATGAACATTCATCTAGATTGGGAATTCAAAGCTCCTAAATTTTTGAGGTTGCAACCCATGTTGCTTCTCCATCTTCTTTCCTTTCTATTTGATTTAATATTCCTTGTATTCTTTGCCTCGTGTCTTTTTGACTACCCTAGAATCTATCACTTCATTAATTACCTCTCCTTTCTTCTCTGGTATCTATTGTACCCATTGATTAATGTCTTGAAAATTTGAAACTTCACCCTCCTTTCCACTAGTATCCTCGTCATGAAAATGGTTTAAATTAGCCACATTGAAAATTGGTGAAATATCAAATTCTTACTTTATCCCTTTTAAATTAGCGTACCCTTGGTACCTCTTGGTGCTTGTTTCTAACTTCTCTTTTGTAAAACTAGATTTATTGAGGTTAACCAAAAATTTCTCTTCCTTTAAATTTTGTAAAATATCTCTCAAATGTTTCAAATGGTCCAAAATTTTATCTAAAACAATTGAAAACTTACCAAGGAATTGTTTTTGTGCTTCATTCTTCAACATATCTTTGATATCCATGGGTGTTTCTTGCTCCTCTTTTGCTCTCTCAACTTCCTTTGGAATAGGAACAAATGAATTAAATATTTCTTCCTTCTATATTTCTTTGAAGAATTGTTTTCTAGAGATTACACATACCCATGTATTGTTATCCTCTTCATTTTTCTTATCCTTTAGTGGATTCATAACATACATTTTCTTGTCCTTGACTATAGTGTAAGTGTTTTCTTCACCATCATGCATAAATTTATGATCATATTGTCATGGCCTACCCAAGAGGATATGGCAAGCATCCATGGGTATCACATCATACATTACTTCATCTTTATAATTACCAATTTGAAAACTCACTAAGCATGCTCTCTTACTAGATGTTGGTGTCCCTTTTGGAACCATGTAACCATTTCTTGTGACACCAAATTATCTGAGCTACTACTATCCACAATTATTGTACAATACTTCCCCTTTAATTTGCAAATAGTTTTGAATGAAATTCTCCTTTGTTTAGGCTCTTGTTGTTCTTTCTTTGGTTTCAAAATAACTCTTTTTAACATGATATTCTCCCACAAAGTATCCGGTTCCAGCTAATTCTTCCTCTTCTTCCGGCCTCTATAGTAGAGTCGCTACGGCGAACACCGCTTTGCTTGTTGTATTTTGTGAGTCCAGGAGGAGAAATTCTCCTGACCTTCTGGGAGAAAGCATTTCCCCAAAATTCCTCGCCTTACATTATCGCCTAACTGCGCTGCCGGAAGGTTTCCGCCGCCTCTTCTTGGCGCCAACAATTTGCGATCTGTCGGCGACTATTTAATGGTTGTCTCCTTCATGCATTCTCTTAAGGGCATCTCGCCATTCCTCGCTTTTATGGCAGCAAAAAAGCATCATTGATAAGGTTTCGCCATGGACAGGAAGGGTAAATTCCAGCAAAGTCTGGACTGGAAGTTTCAGGAATGACGCTTTGAACACTTCAATTATCACAACTCAGGGCAGGTGGACAAAATAATTAGTGGTTCATGGTTTTCAAGGCAGAGTGAGCAGTTTTGAACCGGATACGGGTGCAGGCCCAGCATCTGGGAACACCATTAGTATGGAACTGGGCAGAATATCTTAGAAAAGAAAACAGGTGAAGTTACTTCTACTCCCTACTTTGCTAAGAACTCTAAAATGTTGGAAAACAATGAGAATTATGAGTAAATTTGGAATAAAAGTAAAAAATCAAAATCAAATGTAAATGATAAAACTAAGGAAAAGAAAGCACTCATAATAGACCAAGCAATGAAGCCTCTAGCAAATGAATATCTTCAATACCTACACACATAATATCAAGGAAAAATGTTGGGGATGTTTGAAGACTTTCCTCATTCAAGTCCCTATTTTGGTGTTTCCACCTCCAAAACAACCAGATAGATAGAGAATGTAAAGGCACAAAGTATGCAATGAGTGATAAAAGAAAACCCTGCTTAAGGAGGAGAACTTGTATCACAAGATAGATGGGTAGAAATATAAATAGACAAGATGATAATGTATAGACAAGAGATGTAAGAAATTCCAAGATGCTCAAAGATGCAAGACAAGTAAGATATCACCTACAAGGCTTGGGAAAGCCAAAGAGAGAGAGAGAGAGGCTATGAAAGCCAAGAGAGTTGCAAAGAGTGTTGCCAAGATAGATTGAGAGCACTGTAGAAAGTTGTAGAGATCTGTAAAAGCTTGAAAGAGTGAGGAAAGAGAGAGAGAATGTACAAGAAAGGAGAAGAGAGTTCAAGATAGAATCCAAGAAGTCCAAATGGATTGAAAAGACCACTTTTAAAGAGATAATAGGAGGGAAAGAAGGTTTCCAAGTTGTTACAAGGCATCCCAGTCTGTTACCATTGAAAAAAGTAGTTGACAAGTGGCAAGGCACTAAAAAAAAATCGTTTGAATGCCAAAATGTCACAAGATGCTAGTGCAGTGCACGAATGTCTGCACAACATGATAGCATCCAGACATATCACACTACAAAATGACAAGAACGAGAAAAGCACAAGGTTTGATACAAAGCTAACACATGAAGGTAGCTATTGAAAATGGGTCCTGAGCATCCTAAGAGGGAAAAAGGTTGATGCAAGGGCTAAAATGAGCCTACACAAATACTAAGGGAGTGGACATGAAAATGGATACAAAAATGTATGTGAAATTTCAAGGGTTGTAGTTTTATGACATTACAAGACCATACTAAGTTCATCCTGGATAGTAATTTGTAACCCATTCACATACCTTACAACCTATTCTTCATCATCTTTGACTTGTCCAACATGAATTCCTAATTTGTATAATTCCTCCGTGTAATCCATGATACTCAAATCCTTTTATTTCAGATTTTATAGTATCTTAAACAAACTGATGTAGTAGTCAATATGAAAAAAAATTCCTTCAACTTTGTGACCATCTTATCCCATGATTTAATCTTCTCCTCTCCTTTTCTTTTTCTTTCAATTTGCAATCTATCCCACCATAGGGATGGATGTCCCTTAAAACTTGTGGAAGCATACCTCATCTTCTTTGTATCTTCAATGGACTCTAAATCAAGGTATTTATCCATCTCTGCAACCTAGTCAGTGAGATCTTCTAGGTTCAAACTCCTGGTTAACTTGGTTGATCCATCCTCAATTTACTTCCTAGATTTGACAATATTTGTAGGAATATACCTTCTTGTGCATCTCCTCGTCCTACCTCTATAACTTTTGGTACCTCTTCTTCCTCCTCACTATCTCTAATAGGAATTCCTATTTGTTGTGATGTCTCTATGGATTCTAACCTTATAGTGATTCCTCTCAACATCTCCATAACTATTGGATTTTATTCTCCTCATAGAGATCTTCCTCTACCTAATCCTTTGTATGTCATGTTCTCTTCAAACTCTTGATCAAACTAGGCTCTGATACCAAATGATGCAGCTCAACAATTGAGAATCCTATGGGATTGTCAATTTTTACAGCACAAACATCTACAACTAATAACTTAAAATAAATCATTGAGATTTAAAGAGAGAGCCAAATTTCAAGAAAAACATCATATTAATTGATTTGAAAAAAGAACATTACTGATTTTTATTTTCAAAATCCCATGTGTGCAACTATAATTGAACTGAGGAACTACATAAGCCAAAATACTCTGCTACAAGCAAGATTTTCCTATCTACCACTACAAATCATATACAAAAATCCTCTAATAATCCACTAATAACAACATATGCTACCACCAAGCTCTGAAGTTCCACTCCTGGGCATCCCATAGGCTCCACATGTGATTTTTCTCTTTCAAAATATTGATTTTTTGCCTCTTTTTGCCTCTTTTTCCTTCTTTTTCACCACTTCCTTCACCTAGGCATTGGCTATAAGGCCCAACTAATGCTAAATAAACTTGGTGATAGACACACAATTCAAAGGTGATTCCTAACTGAACAGTCTACTAAACCCTTGTAAATACTCCATTTAATTATCAACGAGGGCTAATGTAAGCTTGTGATGATGCTAACACTATATGTGCATCCAAAAATTCTATACTACCTATATCTTCTAGTATAGGTGGTTGACACATATGAAAAAAGAAATAAATCATAAATTGTAAAGCAAGGAAAAAGGATTAAATCTAGAACTATTGCTATGGATACTTATAGCTTAAGACTATGACTAGTTCATTGTTAAAACATGAACTCTATAATTAACTTAACATTGCTAACTTTGACTCACTTTGGAGGACAATGCATTGAGACAAAAAACATGAAGTATAAGACAAGATATCATTCACATACAAGAAATGATAAATCCAATTGAGATGATTACAATGATGAAAAATAATAATGTAATGTAATAGAAATTAAAGTGCAAAATTAAAGTGGAGAATAGTTACCTTGAGTGGCCCTTGCTCAAGTTAATATATCCATAGAATAAACTCAAATATAAACTCTTGAATCAACTAAACATAACAATAAACTGAAGCATCTTAATTGCAAATGACTAGATTTCATAATCTGACAAGAATCTTCAAAGATATCTTATTCATGAAAGAATAATAGGATACTTAACAAAGTACTATTTGTGTAATGGAAAAACTATATCTATTAGAACATATCCACATGTTATATCTTCTCCTCAACCACCAAGCCAACTATACAGGTTTGGGGGAGGTTTATTAGAATGAGGACTCAAAATAGAAAACTAAATGTAAATTGCCACTCCCCTATAAAATAGAGAGTGACAAAGTCTTTGTAACTGAAATTGTAGCTAAAAAGATGGAAGAATTTGATTAGGACTAGAACTTTGTTTCAATGGTATAGTAGAGATGCGTATTGTGAGAACAATCGCATTGTCTTCCCAATCATTACAAATTTCTTTCTTCAACTATCTTATTAAAGGTTTGGTGATTCACAATCATCCTCATTAATGAGCACTTCCATTTATGCAACTGTCACATTCCTATCATTTTGGAATCTCCCCTGCATCTCTTCCTGAAATCCTTTGGCTGCAAGTTGTGCTTCCTAGTTGTTGCAGGTTATAATCTTCTTACTTTGGATTTTTGGTTGCAGGGATTTTTTTCATCAAACATATACACAATACTAATAACCATAAATTAAACAAAGATTGATACTACATTCCATACAAACACAAATTTAATCATGCAATTACCAGCATATCATAATCATATTTTTGTACATCAAAAGCTAGTTCAAGTTGCATGGACATAAAAAGATAGATAAGTTTAGGAATGTATATGGAATTAGAATCTAGAAATGTCTAAAAGCATTAACTAAAATAAAAGAAAACTGGCTAATACTTAGTGTCATCATTCCCCCCAACTAAGATATTTTCTTGTCCTCAAGAAACAAGTTAATACTGGAAGTTGTATTGCAAGGTCATTTCCTTGAAATCTGTAACCACATTAACTCCTTTTCCCTATTTTAAGTAGTAGCCCCCATAACATGAAATTATTTCCCATTTGACATTTTCTACCTCTTCCTATTCTACATGTTGTTCTTGTCCAATGTGGCACTAGATAAAGGAGCATAGGTGTATGAAAGGTAAGAGGTACCCATTTGATTCCACTATCTTTGGCAATCTCTATGCACCTACGAGATCTTTCAAGCATGGCTACAAAGTTATATAAGGAGTGTGGTTCCTTCTTTTGTAATTCAAGAGTAAATTATTCCCATCTTCCTTGCACAAAATTAAAATCATGATGGATGAGACCTACATCTATTTTTTTCATCCTAGCATAATCATTCTCTCTAATATTTATAATTCTTCTACCTACACCCTTATTCTTCAGGAGAGTTTTTCATTCCTCTATGACTATATCGGGATCCTTTGGTTCTTTCTTGATCTAGAGAGTAATAGATTTATCTTTCTCAACATAGTCTTGCATTATTTCACCCCTTTGTTGTTCATTCCTGAAGTAAGAAGCTAGTGCTCTAACCTGTAAATCTCCAAAAAAATTAATGGGTTCCATTATGTCTCATTTGGTAAAGAAATATTGTGCAAATAAAACTCACACAATCGATCAGATTGCATATTTAGTGTAGAATCAACAAAAGTATTTAAAAACTCAAATTTTCTAATCAAGTTAATTGGTAAGTTACTAATTATCTAGCTTAATTTAAAACAAAAAAAAAAACTTGTAAAATAAAGCATACACCCTGGCGGGTGGCCTACATTTGAGGATTTATGTAGCGATAATTCATTAGTTCTTTTCCATAGATCATAGCCTAGGGACACTACTATGGGACCAGTGGTAGTTCTAATTAGAGGAGGTATTTTTTCAAGTAAAATTTCTTTATTAACTACCTTAACAATGGAAAGTTGTGCAAGGATGTCTAATTTAGAACCATGCCCAAATGTATGCAATTTATCCAATTCCTTAAATTTTCATGTCCCTTTCACTATCCTTTTCATGATATGTCTTTACCAATTCACATAGTTCCTTTTTTATCCTCTCAAGTGCTTCTTGCAACTCCATTCTAACAAATCTTTCCTCAATAAACAAATCTTCATCTTTTTCTACAAACTGATTATCATTTCCTATGACATATTCACAACCCTCACTATTAGAGCTTTGTGGGGTTTTATTTCTCATGTTTTAATTAGAAAAAAATTCATCCTCTGAATCAGATTCAAAAGTGTTTGTGAAATACCACTATTATTTTACTAGTGTATGTATATTCCCAGGGGTATCCAACTTTAATTCTAAATCTATCTCCACTATCACAACATCTTTTTCTTGCTTCTTAATTGATCCCCTCATAACACCATTCTTCTTAAAGTGGTGTGAATTCCTAGGCTATGTGGATTTCTTCTTCCCTCTTGTAGGTGTAGAAGAAGATTCACCTTTCCTTTTCTTGGTTTTTGGTGTTTTGATGGGAGTAGGGGTTTCTTATCTATCTCCTATTGTGGGTTGTGCTAGGTATCAAAGACGTAGGTTTTGAACCTTAAGAGGGTTCCAATCTCTTAGTATGTTTTTGGGTAACGAACGGGGTGAATTTGATTGATAACCCCCTGCTCTTTAGGCTCTGCTAAACCTAGGCGGGTGTACCTAAATGATATAAGGAAAATATAAAGTTTATAATTGCAATCTCAAATCTAGGCAATCTATTCACAATGGCACGTGGGAGTGAAATAGATGCAAGGTTAATGATTAATTCCTACTGTAAATTTCTTTGAGAATAAATTGTATGAGTAGAGTTTGTATAAAATGTTCTAAGTATGACTAGTGCCTAATCCTATTGGGTGAATGGAGTTAGATTTGTGTGATGACGGAGATAGATATGTAAGGTAGGTGGATCTACTTCTTAGCTTAACTCTAACTTGTTGGGAACTTTGGATGTTTGCACCTTGTACAAACGTGCAAGTTTTTCAGTTACTATACTCTTCTTTACGGATTCCCGTGTTATTTTTCCAAATTACTGTGATATCATGAAAGGATTTTTAATTCTTAACTTGAGGGAAACCAATCAAAATAATCAATTTAAAAGGATTTTAATCCCTTTCAGGAACCAATTAAAATGAATTATTTGAAAGGAATTTAATTCACTCTAGCCATAACCCAATCAAGAAAATCACACAACGACAACAAATGTGTCCTAACAAATTGTATAAACTTGACTAATAAAGGAAAACCACTTTGGAGACAACACAACAACACATAGGATTGAATATTAACACAACAGTTGAACACTGGAAATAAATCACCGATTTTGAACCATCTTCTCCATTGATTGTACTTCAAATTTATACATTAATAGCAAAAGTCTTTGAAATATGAAAGCAGATGAGTGAAAGGTGATATGTGAATGAATGAGCCTATCTACTACTACTAATGATTTTTCTAACCTACTATCTAATTATTGATGATATGATTTCATCTTACATATATACTTTGCATTTTTAGGGTTATGACCCTTCACACATCTATTTGATGCAACTCTTCATTATTTGTCTTCAACAAATTAAAATACTTTAATCTTCATTGTCTTCATTTCCGTGAAAGTATTTCACAATAATTCTTTTGCTGGAAAATTCTCACTCTATATTTTACCCGAAATATCTTTTGAGTAAAATAATTACCCACTTCATAGTCTTTGTGCTCCCTTTTTATTTCCTCAGTAAAAAATCTTACTTTTAATTGTATGCATTATTTTTTAGGTAAAATAATTACCTAATTCATTAATTCCTCGAAATTTTTATTTTCCAATGAAAATAATTTTCATCTACTCTTTTCATCTTTGGTGAAAAGTATATTTCCCCCAAAATAGTATTTATTCTTTTGTTGTGATTTATTTTTTTACCAGATAAACTTTAATCACAAGTTTGTTTTATTGGAGCATCAGAGTGACTAACGTTCCTCTCTCGCCGATATCATTATCTTTCTCTGATGAGATATGTGCCTTTGCTACCAGTCAGAGTATCAAATAGACTTTAAATAATGTCCCGTTGATATCTTCTTCTCTCTTCAATATGTTTAAGTACTATCGGGCTATCAAGGGGACAATGAAGCGTGTCATGCTATTTTACTCCTCTCTCCGATGAATTCTTAAGTGTTATCAAGGTATCGAAGGGACCTTAAACACACTCTCCTCGATATTTATTTTCTCTTCGATAACCTATGTTATATATTTCACCATTTTATGGTTTATGCCTGCTTGCTTTGTGCGGTAAAGTGAGGGCATTTTGGAATAACATGCAATCTGGAGTGATACTTCAACTTCCAACTATGGTGTATATGATGATACTTTCTTGTGTTAAAACCAAAGTTGCACTTTTAGAGATCGAAGCTATGGTATGTGTATGGTCACCTGAGAACACCATTTTCACAACTACTAGTTATTGTGGGCTTTTTCCAATTGAATCTTTGTCACTTCCGCCAAGGTAAATGCTTACATTTAGAAATTTCAGCACGTTAATTGAGTTCCATATGATGCCCAGAGATTATGTGATGCAGTGGAAGATGTGAACATATTCAGTTTCAAGGAGCGCTATAGTTTCACAATAGAGATGGTACAAGCTGCTCAAGAACACTAGCGAAGACAAATGCCTCATCTTCCTTCTCTACCCATAGAACAATTGTTGAAGCAGAATGACTTTTACTTCCAAATGAGAACAATAAACTCCCATTATTTACACCAAATCAATGACCCGGTAAATGTATCACACCACGAGGACTTGAATATTACATGCAAAATATGGAGATTATCATGATACGTAGGTCGAGGATCGAAGGTTCCAAGAACTTCAATTGAAAAATCTTCATACTGTAAATCGATCTTGGTTTTTGTACAAGTTTTCGATAGGGTAATGCCCGAGAAAGATAATCTACAACAAATAGTTTCCCCATCATTCTTTATCGATTACCTTATTATGTTGTCTAGAAATCGAATTTGTTCAATGTTCACAGATTTCAATAGATACATGCACTCAAACAACAACTGTGTATGGCTTAGATACTTGGCCGCTGTAAAACCCTTTATTTACAAAATTTGGGAGTGTGATACCATAGTGTGTTTGTTCGCAATTGGCTTTCCAAAAGCTTTCACCCATTACTTTCTCTGTATCCTCACCCATTTCACTAATTCTATTTTTAAAATCATCGAATTTATTGACTGCATTGTATAAGTCTTTCAGTGCATTTGTTGCTAGCCTTGACAAGTGAGCATTCACAATGTTGCTCTCGGTATTCTCCAAATTTTGCTACAAGACACAAAGCTTTTAATTTTTCTTCAATCAGGCAACATTTTTCTTACATGTTTCAAAGTAGCATATCCTGAGACCTCTTGGAGTTGCAAAACACTAAACATGTGTACATTTTATAAGATTGCACTGATAATGTATTGATGATAAAGGTCTGACTAATATTAATCTGATTCAAGTTGATGTCATCTCTCTGTCAAAACACTTCTAAATGGTTTCATCTCCATAGTCCTTTTGAGTGTAGCCTCAAATAATTGAATCTCATGATATTTCATAAAAATACATCTTGAATTGAAGTGGATATTCATCGGAATTTATTTTTTGACATTTTGTACTCCGACTGAAACAAGCCAAGTAGCTTCTGGAATCATCTTGAAAAATTAGTCAAACATGCTCTTGGAGCCATAGAAATATACCAAAATGTTGATTTATGATAGGGGAGCATGTTCTGTCAAATAGATTGGAATGAATTCATTGGGATTGAAAAAATTTAACAATCAAAGCAGCTCAAACCCTCCACTTGTGGTGCCAACTTGCCTGGAAAAATTTTGAAAAAATTTAGGCTTAATGAACAAATGAGATGTTGGTGACAGTTACAAAAACTATGTAAAATCCATGGCCAAATGAGATGTTGGGAGGCATTAGATTAGATAGGGAAAATTTAGGACACCATTTTTTTTTCATGAGTCTTTCAGTTGCTCTATATTTCCATCCAAAGTTGTCCCTTTTGGTAGTTTTAACACTGTGTAGCCAACAAACTATTTTTGAACCTTTCAACTTGGTGTTTCAAAACTTCATCAAAATTGATCATGGGAGGCTGAAATCAAGTGTACACAGTCACATATGGTAGATTAACATGCTTGCAAAGTGATTTTGCATGAAATTGAAGAGGCTTCAAGTTGCAATTTTTCAAAGTAGGTCATTTGAGAAGATTTCACCATTGTATTTTTGAGCCTTGAAATTGAATTCTTCATCATTGGAACCTAAAATTTTGCAAAAAAAAGTAGGAAATTTTAGGTTCCAATAGTGGCTCCATTTGGGGATGTATGCCCCTTGTGAGCATAGCAAGAATCCGGGTCTCTGGGGGAGCAGACTGAATCTTTCATCCATTGGGCAATAGAACTTCAAAAGATTACCTCTATCCCTGATCTGTTATGGTTTAAAATTCAAACCATAAATGATGGCCCAAGGCCACCCAAAATAAAGGCTTGAACTTACCTCTATCATACACCTTATTTTGATATGATTTCATCAAATTCCTATTGAAAACATTCATACAATTTTCCTTGTTATATCCACTTCCATTGGAAACTTTCAAAACAATACTATGTTCAACTTTTCCCATATCTCTTTTACCATTCAACAGTTCATAATTAGGTATTATCTGAAACTTTCCGTCATAATGTGATACACTCTTGCCATACAAAGAGTATTCAATTTCAATGCAACACTTCTCATTATTTTTCTCACTGTCATGTATTGTAAATTGACCTCTTGGTTGATCTAAAAAATGAGAATACTCATTGATCTCTTCATCATTAGTCTACATAGAAAATCAAGAATCATCACATGGCCATTGATGCAAACTGAAAAAAGGAGTTCCAGGTGTATGGGAAGGAAAACAATTAGAATCATTCATGCTACTCACTCCATCATCTGAATTCTTCTCACATGGGTCTAAGAAATCTTCCAGATCAACATCTTCTGAGAAAGCTTCATCTGAGATATTTTCAGCATCTTCCATATTATCAACTGGTAGTTACATCGACTTTTGATCCATGCATTCATAATTATGTATATTTGAACCAAATGATGTTGAACATATATTATCTATAATATGTAGGTCAATGTCATTCTCAAAGATCTCCAATTCTGATTTATACATCTCCTCTTGAACTGGGATAGATGTAGAATCTTGATCAGCTTCAAGAGTTTTCTCATCATTGTCACACTAAGTTCTTTCACTATCAAAGCAAATGCATGATGGACATGAAACTTCCAAATCATTCCCATGTGTATATCTTTGATATTCCATTGTCAACAAATCTGAAAAAATTTCACTGTTGAGTGAACATGCCTCTTCATCCATCTCATTGTTGTACTTTTCACCCTTTTCATATTCAGGCAACTCAGATACATTAATGTCATCAGCATAGCCATCTTATTTACTAGTTGATACAACATTATCTTCATTTGAAAGTGTTTCATCATCATCATAGAATGAATTTGGATACACATGAGAACCATATTCTGTCACACCTTGGAAAAGTTTCCTCTGATATTATTCTGTGATTTTATCATACAATGAGTTTGAAAAAAAATTAGAACCATTTTTAGGTGTGCATATTTCTTCATTAATTGTGTCATCATGGTACTCAACTGTCAATGGGTGTATTATTTTTTTACTATCAAATGGACTTGCTTCTTCTTCCACATTTTCTATTGCTTCTTCCTCTTGATCTCCATTAAAATTGCAAGAAACCCTTAGTTGCAAATCAAGATCCACAGGTTTTTATCAAAATCTGAAATTTCAATGGATTCTTCATAACATGCACTGTTCTCATAGTCACAATCTGATATGAAAGAGAGACCTTCTATATCTTCATCCTCATCATCTAGGATGTCATAGCAATTATTTTCACTTGCATACCCATCCTTTATAGACTAATCACAGTCATTTCCTTCTTCATTGTTGTAGGGAATACTATCTTCTTTTATTTTAGCTTCTAATTTTTTGTTTTCAATGCTATGACAATGCATACATGGCTGCACCTCCACATCATCTGAATCATGGCTAATATATTCCTTTGGCAGTGTGTTTCCAACAACATCTTTAATACTGCAATCATCCTCCAAGGTGAAAAATTTGTCTTCAATAATTTCATCTTCATTCAAATAGAAATATCATCATTGAAATCTTTACTTGCACATGTTTCCTCTTCTAGTTGTATTGCTTGATTAATTTTTCCATATTCATCAATGGAATCACCATTTTCTATGTTGCTAGATTTAACACTGCTAACATGCTCATACCTGATTTTCTCTATGAAACCAACCATTTCATACACCTGATCGAAAGTAACTGGTTTCCATGACTTAGGCCATTTGTCTGAATGAAGCACATATACTTTCATGAATGTTTCAATGCATACAAATTTATCAGGTCTAACAATAATAGGTATTTACATATAGATATCCAACATTCTTTTGAACAAGAAAAATCTAGATTCCAACATTCTTTGACTTCCCTTTTGAAAATACTCATAATTTTTCTTTTTAAACTGGCACATGAATTTATTTGCAAGTTCATTCCATAAAGTTATGCAAAGTATAGGAAGGTTGTAAAACCAATATTTAGCATCATTTTCTAATGTTTCCATAAAAAAATTCATGATAACGTCCTCTCCACTAATTTTCCAATTCACCACTAAATTAATGAATTGTTGTTGGTGCATTCTATTGATTTTGATTTGCATTCACTAAATTTTGGCAAATGATTTTTAACATTCAAAGGGGGAGGAAGATTTGGGTAACCCTGAATGTTTCTGAAATCAAGTGTTTTGTGCACTGCAAGATCCACTACCCTCTATTGGAAAAGTATTTACTGCAATTCTACTTCTTCTTGTATACTTTGATTGACACGAGGGCTAACATTTCATTGCAGATTTTGACGAGGAATTTGGTACTGATAATGCCCAACATACTGAAAATATTCATGATCTTGGTAGCTCACTATTTTTTTACTAGGAGGGACAAGATAAGCATTTATTTGATTTGATGATTGTGGTGCATAAATGTCCTATTGTGAATGATGTGCATTACCTCCATTACCAAAATTCCCAATTGCACCATAATGTGTATAGGGAAAGGAATAATTTCTATACATACTTCAGCCTTTGACTTCTATTTCTAACTGGAAATGTTGCAGTTTGAAGATGTCTGTGTACTCTTCATCAAGTTTTTTAATAGAGTTGCCACCTACTTTTTCCAAAAGTAGGAAAATGGATTTTGAAATTGTTCTTGGTTTACCCCAGCGAAGTCCCCTACTCAATTATGTGAGGTGAAAAGGATGCAAAAAATCTTTTATGTCTCTATAATGCAAGACAGTTTGCTATTGGATTTCTTCAAGTTATCCCTAGTAGAGTCACCAATCTATTAGGTCTCAAAAATGTAGGTTTTGAACCTTAAGAGGGTGCCAATCTCTTAGTATGTTTTTTTGCTAACGAACGGGGTGAATTTGATTGATAACCCCCTTCTCTTTAGGCTCTGCTAAACCAAGGTGGGTGTACCTAAATGATAAGGCATATTTAAAGGTTATAAGTGTAATCTCAAATCTAGGAAATCTATTCACAATGGCACATGGGAGTGAAATAGATGCAAAGCTAATGATTAATTCCTACTGTAAATGTCTTTGAGAATAAAGTGTATGAGTAGTGTTTGTATAAAATGTTCTAAGTATGACTAGTGCCTAATCCTATTGGGAAAATGGAGTCGAATTTGTGTGATGATGTATACAGATATGTAAGGTAGGTGGATCTACTTCTCAGCTTAACTCTAACTTGTTGGGCACTTTGGATGTTTGCACCTTGTACAAACATGCAAATTTGTTAGTCAATGTACTCTTCTTTACGAATCCCAGTGTTATTTTCCAAAATTACTGTGATATCATGAAAGGATTTTTAATTCTTAACTTGAGGGAAACCAATCAGAATAATCAATTTAAAAGGATTTTAATCCTTGGCAGGAACCAATTAAAATGAATTACTTGAAAGGAATTTAATTCACTCTAGCTAGAACCCAATCAAGAAAATCACACAACATCAAATGTGTCTTGAAAAATTGTATAAATTAGAATAATAGAGGAAAACCACTTTGGAGATAGCACAACAACATATAGGATTGAATATTAACACAACACTTGAACATTGGAAATAAATCACTGATTTTGAACCATCTTCTTCATTGATTGTACTTCAAATTTATACATTAATAGCACAAGTCTTTAAAATATGAAAGTGGATGAGTGAAAGGTGATATGTGAATGAATGAGCCTATCTACTACTACTGATGATTTTTCTAACCTACTATCTAATGATTGATGATATGATTTCAGCTTACATATATACTTTGCATTTTTAGGTTATGACCCTCCGCATGTCTGTTTGATGCAACTCTTCATTATTTCTCTTCAACAAATTAAAATACTTTAATCTTTATTGTCTTCATTTCCATGAAAATATTTCACAATAATTCTTTTGTTGGCAACTTCTCACTCTATATTTTACCCGAAATGTCCTTTGAGTAAAATAATTACCCACTTCATAGTCTTTGTGCTCCTTTTTTATTTCCTCGGTAAAAAATATTACTTTTAATTGTATGCACTATTTTTTAGGTAAAATAATTACCTACTTCATTAATTCCTCGAAATTATTTTATTTTCCAATGAAAATACTTTTCATCTACTCTTTTCATCTTTGGTAAAAAATATATTTCCCCCAAAATAGTATTTATGCTTTCGCTATGATTTATATTTTTACTCGATAAACTTTAATCACAAGTTTTTTTTATCATAGCATTGGAGTGACAAATGTTCTTCTCTTGCCGATATCATTATCTCTCTCCCATGAGATATGTTCCTTTGCTACCAGTTGGAGTATCAAAGATACTTTAAATAATGTCCCGCCAATGTCTTCTTCTTTCTTCAATATGTTTAAGTACTATCAGGCTATCGAGGGGACAATGAAGTGTGTCCTATCAATTTTACTCCTCTCTGATGAATTCTTAAGTGTTATCGAGGTATCGAAAGGACCTTAAACAAACTCTCCTCGATATTTATTTTCTCTTCAATAACCTGTGTTATACACTGCACCATTTTAGGGTTTATGCCTACTTTCTTTGTGCGGTAATGTGAGGGAATTTTGGAATAACATGTAATCTGCAGCGATACTTCAACTTCCAACTATGGTGTATATGATGACACTTTCTTGTGTTAAAACCAAAGTTTCACTTGTAGACATTGAAGCTATGGTATGTGTATGGTCGTGTTGGAGCCTAAAATTTCATGCAAATTTTAGGTTCCCATATTCAAAAAATTTTGATTTTGGCACTCAGAAGTAAAGTTGAAAAATCTGCTTATATGGCTCATTTTGAAAAAATCATAATTTTGGATCTGTTCAATTTCACACAAAATTATTTTGTCAACATGTTCATCTACCATATGGGAATGTGCACGCCAATTTTTAGCTTCTTATGATCAGTTTTGACAAAGTTTTCAGAAGGCCAAGTTGAAGGGTTTTTGAGAAAATCTGTTGTCAGCACAATGAAATCTATTAAAGTGGCCCACTTTGAGGGTAAATATTAAACAATTGAAAGGGTTTCATAAAAAACTGAGTGGTTTCTTTGATTCTCTACACCAAATTCTACCTTCATGCCAATTTTCAGGGTGTTTGGACGTCATTTGATATTTTTTCAAAATCAAAATCAAATGAGTTTTACACAGTTTGACAGGTGCAATTTTTCAAAAAATGTTGAATGGGCAACTTTGAGCGTTAACAGTTTTCAGTCTGGATCATTTCATGCCAAATCATCTGGCAAACATGTTCTCATACCATAACTCAACACTCTGGTGCATTTTCATGGCTTTTGGAGATCATCTGATCAGTTTTTTGAAATAGTTTTGGAGGCCACTTAATTCATTTTATCATAGTGAAAAGGGGCAGAAAGCAAGATTAGTAAAGTACCCATTTTACTTTTTAATGGAATAATTACAAAAGATAAAAGTGTCATGGAGTTCAATTATTGGGGTTTTGTGCTCTCGATACACCATTTTGACCAAAGGATTATGTGGGAAAGGCAGAATAGATCAAGCTTTTGAACTATTGACAAGAGGAGGGTTACATTGATGCAGTTTTATATACATCACTATTATTTATGCTCTCTGCAAAAGGATAATGAGGAACATGTGAAAGAATTGTTAGGCGAAATGTTGAGGAAATAAGAGGAAGGAAAAAAGCTTTACCCCAAGACCAGGAGAAATATGTAGTAGGTTTCAACATCTTCTTGTAAAGGAAGGTCGGTTCAAGAAAAACTTACACGGTGAGAACCGCTTACTGAGTGGGAAAAAATCCAGAAATTATGAAGTCAATATACTGCGAGATCCAGGCTAAATAAAAAACAACCAAAGAAGGATCATTGAGGAGGGGTAGAATCTGATTGAATTTGAAATTGTGTGCTTATCCTTTGAGAGGAAGCGACAAAAGAGATCTGCGCACATCAAATACTCGTAGCGCAACCTTAGTAGATGCCATCATAGCCATTAGAGTCCTAAATGATGGTTGCAAGATAAATAGTGATGTCATTTTAAAACGTGGCAAAGAGCCTTAAATTTGAGGGACAACTACAAGTGTAATAGATGATTCAATTTGATATTACAAAGGAAATTTTTACATAGATACAAGAAGTTGTAGTAGGAAGCTTTTTTTTTTTCTCTCAAATACCTAATAGTGCGAATGCATTATCAAGCAGAACAGTGGAAAAACTGTAAAAGGACATTATTAAGAGTAGTATATTGGCACCCCCAATTACATGTTATTCCTTGATGTTAGCATTGCAATACAAAAGAAAATACACCACTGGCATTCGAGAATATATCACCAAACATGGAGGACTCATAGATGAAATGAATAAGGCAGAAAATGTAGTGTGCATGATACCTACACTGTCCAACGCACAACTGAGAGAGCTTTGGGTCATGAATAAGTAATGGAAACATTACTACTAGAAGGGAAGCGCATAGTGAAGCAATGCAAAGTGCATAATATCATTACATAACATTTCTAATATACAGGCATGGCCAAAGATATGTTGAGGCGACTGGCCAACTAAATGTCCATACAAACTTAAGATCCCATCACCCTTGCTTCCTACATTCTAAAATATCCATTTACATAGATTTTTACTATAATTGTTGCATTATTTACCAAATGGCTACAAGGAAAAAATTGACTTCTTTAAATTCACAAATCCGGATGAAGAAAAGGAAGATTGATGGTGGAAAATGGTGAACATTTAGCCATTTAAAAGAGGGGAAAACAGGATACTATTCGAAATAGTGAGGAGGTTATTGAAAAAACAAAAATAGTAGTGGCACGAAGAGGGAGAAAGCTTTTACTCTAGAGGTTTGTATTTGAAGAGATCATATGTTAGATTTGGCTATGAAGATAATGGAAATAAGGTGGCCGAGATCTTTGATGGGATGCTCGATAAAATGAAGAAGTTTTCTCTCACAAATGAGTCATCAGAGATTACAGGAAACCCTAAAACATTACAGCAAATGAGCAAGGCAAAAGGTGCATCAGAGTGAATGAGGATCAGGGTGAAATTTTTTAAGTCATACCGAATGAACATGTCACACCGATGGAGACTTCATCGGGGAGATACATCACTATGGGGAAAAATAATAAAAGTCCTTCCGATGGAATAAGTCACATCCACAAAGATTTGCATTGGCAAGAGAAAGGTACTCGGATGAAGTTTTTTAAAAAAATTACACCAACAATGCAAGTCACGCCGATGGAACTTCATTGGTGAAAGAAGTGAAGTCGATGGAAAAAATGAAAAATAAATACTATCGGTGAAAATAAAGAAGAAATTTAAATATTAAATAGTGGGAGTAATAAGGTGAATAAAGGTGAAGGTAGGGAATTTTTTATGAGGTAAATATTTTAACCAAGACTTGAATTATTTTCACCAAAGGGGAGTTATAAGGTGAAATAATCATTTTACCCATAAATGAACAAAAGGTAAATATATAAAATACGGGGAAGTGGAATTTTTCACCAATGGGAATGGGTAGTTATTTACCCGATGAAATAATTAAAATTGGTGAAACCTTTCAACCGAGAGACATAAATGGAGAATATTTTCACCCAAGGAGTCATGAAGCGAGTAATTATTTTAATGAGAAAAAAGTGAAGATCGCCAACAAAGGAATTAAAGTTTATTGCGAAATGATTTTCATGGAGACAAAGTTAATGAAGATTAAAAATATTTAATTTTCCAAAAGGCAACTAATTAAATATTTTATTTTTCCGAAGTGTTGCACCGAAAGGAAGAGTTGTACCAGACAGACGCTGAGAAGAGTCATAACCCTAAAAGGAATAATGTATATATGTGAAATAAAATTGTATCATCAGTGAGGAGATTAGATTAGGTAGTTGGATAGGGTGAACTATTGCCGAAATAAATATCATGTTGTACATTGTAAAATATTTTCAAATTATATAATGGAGAAGAATGCATAAATTTGGTGATCCAATTATGGTATCAGTTGTTTGTTGAATTTATTTGAAAATATTATCTGGTTGTCTCCAAGGTTGTCATTTCTTGATTATTTAAATTGATATATCAAGGATATTCTTCAATTTATCAAAGCACACTTGTTGTTCTTGTGTGGTTCAATTAACTGGTTCCTACAAGACAGGATTAAATCCTTTTGATTAATCACATTAATTTGGAAAAGGACATTTTGATCATTAAGAAGAACTTGATAATTACACTCTTGCACGTTTACACAAGCTGTAAACAGTCACAAGTTCCAAGCAATTTGAATTATAGCCATTAAGCAAATCGCCCATTATACAAATCTTGACTCCATTAGCCCAATAGAAGTAGGCATTGGTCACACCATTCACATCTTAGAATTCTATAAAATCTTTATTCAAAAACATTCACATTTCAAGTTCAATATTACGAATAGGAGCATTCAACAAACTTTCATCTATTACACTTTGTGCCATCGTAATAGATCTGCCAAACCCAACCAAGTCATACAACTTTAAGTCTGCTTCATTCATATAGGTATACCCGCCTAGGTCTGGCAACACCTGAAGAGAAGAAGGTTTAAATCATTTGGCCTTGGTTTTTACCCTAAAATGTATCAAGAGATTGACAACCTCTTGAGGCATTTCGCCTGCATTTTTGAGAGCTAACAGGTCGTCTGAAAACATTGTTTTCACGACTGGTAGTTGTTGTGGGATTTTTCCAATTGAATCTTTGTCACTTTTTCCAAGAGAAACACTTACACTTGGAAATGTCAACACGTTAATAAAGTTCCATCTGATGCATAGAGCTTTTGTGATGTAGTGGAAGATGTTGCGAACATATTTAGTTACAAGGAACAATATAGTTTCGTAGTAGGGATGGTACAAGTTGCTCAAGAACATTGGTGAAGACAAATACCTCATCTTCCTTCTCTACCTAGAGAATAACTGTTGAAGCAGAATGAGTTTTACTTCCAAATGAGAACAATAAACCCCCATTATATACACCAAATCAATGACCTGGTAAATGTATCACACCACGAGGACCTAAATCTTACATGCCAAATATGGAGATTATCATGATATGCGGACCAACAATCAAAGGTTCCAAGAACTTCAATTGAAATATCTTCATTCTATAAATCAATCTTGGTTTCTATAAGAGTTTTTGACATGGTAATGCTCGAGCAAGATAATCTACAACAAATAGTTTCTCATCATTCTTTATTGATTACCCTATTATCTTGTCTAGAAATTGAATTTCTTCAATGTTCACAGATTTCAATAGATACATGCACTCAAACAAGAACTGTGTACGACTTAGGTACTTGGCCACTGCAAAACCCTTTATTTACGAAATTTGGGAGTGTGATACCATAGTTTGTTTGTTTGTTCATAAATGGATTTCAAAAAACTTCCACCCATTACTTTCTTTGTATCCTCACCCATTTCACTAATTATGTTTTCAAAATCATCGAACTTGTTGATTGTATTGTATAAGTCTTTCAGTACATTTGTTGCTAGCCTCGACAAGTGAGCATTCACAGTGTTGCTCTCAGTATTCTACAAATTTTTCTACAAGATACAAAGCTTTTAATTTTTCTTCAATCCCATCAAATGCTCTTTTGTTGGCATGAGACAAAAGCGATTATTGCTTGATAAAATAATTTCTCCACTTCATAAAGATCGTGTTTCCAATGGTGGCAATGGTGCCTTTTTTCATTGTGAATATTTGATATGCTCCCATCAATAATGAAGAACTTCTTTTTGACCCACCAATAACCATAATCTTCAAATTGTACTCTCAGATTTTATGCACTAATTTCTCAAATTGCTTATCTTGAGCAGCCTTAAGAAATTCTTTTGACTTTTGCTTTTGAAATTGTTTCATTGATAACTTTCATGGTTGCAAGTGCCTTGACTAAGATGGTAGTACGATGTATCATGAAGAACATCAGGAAACATTTTTCTTGCATGTTTCAAAGTAGCGTATCATGAGACCTCTTGGAGATGTAAACACTACACATGTGTACATTTTATAAGATTGCATTGATAATGTACTAATGATAAAGGTCTGACTAATATTAATCTAATTCAAGTTGATGCCATCTCTCTGTCAAAACATTTCTAGAAATGGTTTCATCTCCATAGTCCTTTTGAGTGTAGCCTCAAATAATTGAATCTAATGATATTTCATCAAAATAAATCTTGAATTGAAGTGGATATTCATCGGAATTTATTTTCGGACATTTTATACTGTGATTGAAACAAGCCAAGTAGCTTCCAGAATCATCTTGAAAAATTAGTCAAACATTCTCTTGGATCCATAGAAATACACCAAAATGTTGATTTATGATAGGGGAGCATATTGTGTCAAACAAATTGGGATGGTCATTGGTATTGAAAACTATTAACAATCAAAGTAGCTCACTTAGCCCTTTTTGAAACTACACTTGTGAAAACTATCTGAAGCATGCCAACTTGCCTTCTTGGAAAAATACCAGATCTTCTCCTGGGAAGCTGCCACTCGGGGAGTCGGTTCATTTAGGCTTAATGAACATGTTTGCAAGAGTAATTTTCATCAACCCTCTTTTTTCGTAAAATATAAAGCGTCAAAGTTGACCTCTGTGATAATTTTCAGGAAGTGCAGTTATAAAAAATATGTAAAATCCATTTGGTTTTGGTTTTGAAAAAATACCAAATGAGATGTTGGGACCCTGAAAAATTGGTATGAGTGTAGATGAACATAGGGACAATTCAATACACCAATTGGTTTGTCATGAAATTCTTTCAGTTGCTCAATATTTCCCTCTAAAGTTGACCCTTTTGGTAGTTTTAACGATGTGCAACCAACAAACCATTTCTGAACCTTTCAACTTGGTGTTTCAAAAAATTCATCAAAACTGATCATGGGAAGTTGAAAACAGGTGTACACACTCACATATGGTAGATTAACATGCTTGCAAAGTGATTTTGCATGAAAATAAAGAGGCTTAAAGTTGTGATTTTTCAAAGTAGACCATTTGAGCATATTTCACCACTATATTTATGAGCCCTGAAATCAAATTCTTCATCATGGGAACCTAATTTTTTTTTTAAATGGTGGAAAATTTTAGGTTCCAACAGGTTTCTTAGAGGTGATAGGTTGTGAGTCTTGTAGGATTTGTTCCTCCAGTTCTCCTCTGCTACAGGTAGGTGAAGCAATAGGGGAGCCAAAGGGAATTTCCCTTCCTGATACAATTGGTGATTCTACATTTTTTGGAACAACAGGTTCCTTAAGAATGTTATTGATATGCTTGTAATTTAATACTCTCCCATGAAACATGTGGAAACTGAACCCTCAAACTTCTCTTTATCAACAAGGTAACTAAGCAGTAATGTGACAATGCAGTGTTGTTTCTCTTCCTTTTATATTCAGAACTCATTATTTTCAATAGATTGTAAAGAAAATTGAGAAAATTTACACACCTATTATGGCGAACATGGCTTAAAAGTCTAAAATGGATTGTGTATAACAAAGACTTCCTACCATCACATGTGAGATAATTAATTATATATGAAGCAACTAAAGTCCAAACCTATGGAAAGGATAATATTTAACTACCTTGGGATAATGAGTCCAAGTTCTATCCATGTTCTCTGAATTCGTTCTTGGTAGAAACAATGTTTTCCCTAACCAAAAACTCTTCCCCTTCTCTTGGAAATCTTGAAACCTCAAAAATGGTGGTCTCTGAAGTATCAAATTTCAAGCCTCTTACAATTGCCTCATCATTTTGTAAAGTAGCAGAATTATTTTGGATCATAACTTTGTTGAACTTTGTGAGTTTCAAGAAGTAGTCCATCCAACAAAAATGCTAAAAAATAGGCAACACCAATTTGTCTTCCAATAGCTGATTGTGTGTCAATGGCTCTCTTTAGATTGTATCACCACCCACGATGACAATATGCTCTATTTGTGCTTAAATTCTCTATTTATCACTTTAACCACACCAATCCATGTTTGTCTATGTGGTTGTGTTTTCCAAATGTAGTTGTTTTACCCATTCTTTCCTTCTAAGTTTGAATTGTAGCTTGGATTGTATACAAAATGGGGAAAACATAATAGCTAAAAGATGCAGAAAGTTTTTGGGTTTAAAAATCATGAAAATGAAGAGTACTTCTCCCCCCAACTAAGGGTATTAAGTGTCCACTCTTAATAGCATTATGCTTGGAAAAGGGTGAAATTATGTATTAGAATTATTAAAAATGATACGAATCATGCAAGATTTAATACACAAACATGTAAGAAAACAATTTCCATCTATGATAATTAAGGAAAATTAATATGTGTACTTGTAGAAGTGTAGTGAACTAAAACATAGCTTGTGTGAATTTGATTTAAACTGTTTGTAGCGAGATATGATGTGACCGATCTTAATTACAATTGGTGATAAATGATATCACAACATGGCACGTGGTAAATGTGTTTATGTGTTTGTCATTGATGTCAAAATTTGGTCTTAAGAAGAGGAGTTGATCATGTGTTTGTCATTGATAAGCTCTTCATGGATGCTTTATGCTTGTGCTTCATGAGTTGAGGAGTTGATTGTCATGTCATCTTGTGCTTTAGGAGTTGAGGAGATGATCATCATGTCATATTGTGCTTTAGGAGTTAAGGAGTTGATCATCATGTTATTATAGATGGTGTCTATTGATTGGAAGTGTTAATAGGATCCTCATCCAAGAGTTGCATTCATGATCTTCATACATCATAATGTAGAGTTCACTGAGTTCACATGCTTCATTTGTTGCTCCTTGGTTTAGAAGAGTTGATGTAGTGGTATTTTTGAAAAAGTATCATAATCTCAAAGTTGCTTGCTTGTTGCATGATGATTAATGCATTCTTTGTTACAAGGTTCTTGATGTTTTTATGCCATCTCATGCTTTCTTGTTCATGGTTTCTATTCGTGGTTATATGCCAATGTTATGCACAGTGATACAATGTTTGCACAAGGAGTGTGTGGGAAATAGTAGCAGTGTAGCATAGAGTTGATTTTTAATGTTGAGGAATTGATGACAAAGAGTTTTACAAAGAAATCATTTAGTGGTATTGATTGATACTTTTCATGAGCTGATCAGTGGTAGTCATTCAAAGCTCTTAATCATTGCATTCAAAGAAGGCTCATTTAAAGAAGGTTCATACAAAGCTTAGTTTTTGATAAATATCAGAGGCTATTGTGTGATGATGGTAATCTCTTTTTAGGTTTTGACTTCTTCAAAACCTTTATACTTCATAATCTAAAACATTTAAGAGCATATAAAACCCTAGAACCATCCTAACCTCTAAGAACCTTGACCTAGGGTTTATGGCTTATAGAGACCGTCAATGTAATGTTGGTTTTATGTTATGTTTGATGGTTGACCAGGTATACAAGGTTAAAGGTAACTTGAGTGATCATTTTAGAGGGGTTGTTCACATGATTAACTGGCCCTTCTCATAGTGTTACCGGTCAAACAAGTTTTAGTTGTATTTTATACCGCTTGAATGAAGATCAAAGGCTATTATTTGATTGATAGTATGGAGGGAGGAAGAGATCAATGAATAAAATTTAAAACCTGTTTAAATCCTAATGGGAAATTGAAAGGTGTGTAAATTGATGGGCTTATGTGTGTCTTTATGTATTCTTGCAGTTAATAATAGTGAGGAACTATTTTTTTCTTTTAAAAGGAATGGGGAATGAAAGATGAATATCCATTGGATTTGTATGATAGACCGTGAAAGATTGTGATCCAATGTTTTTGGTTGTTTGTTGATCTTATGAACATTTTATTTTGAGTGAATTATGATTGGTGACTGAACAAAAAAAGGTGGAGTGAAGATTATGAAATTAGGTTCTCATCTCAGAATTATGGGTTATGTTGAAAAGTTGATAGAACTTTGAGAATTATATGTTGTTTAAAGATATGGTTTCAATGAAGAGTTTCTGATGATAGGAGATTGACAAACAGATATTGTAGATGATGTCTATATGATTATAATATGAAGATTATCAATGGAGAAAGAATGATCTCAAGATGATGCCCTTTTTTATTAGAACATGAAAAATGCCATTGAAGATTGTATATAATAATGGTGATTGAGTCTCCATGAAAAAGAGTAGTATCTGTAGAATGATGAATCCAGAATTGAATGTTTAAGATTGGTTGAAGCTCTCTTGAATCTAATATGTGATATTTCTTAGTGTTGAAATGAGATAAGCTTGTTATTCAAGGTGGTGAATTTTTCACATAAAAAACATGGTGATTGCAGAAGGTATGGGTGAGTTATACTGAACTGTAACTTTAGTTTGTAAAGGCATGTTGTGATAGATTTGATTAAGATTTTTGATAGAGAAAGCATGATATTTTGATTGAAAGAAGCGACAGAGTTGATGTGAGGTTCTTACTTCCTTCAAATACAAGAAGATGTTGAGTTTTGTTAGAGTTTTGAAAACATGATGAAATTGTAAACAATAGTTCTTGTATTATCGTATGATATCATTGAATGTCCTTTTGTATTGAGCACTTGGAGGTCCTGAAGGTTTGTTCTTTTGTGCCAAATTGGGTGAGATAAGGTGTATGTATAAGAGTTATAGAATATATCTATAACCTTTGGTTTTCAATGTAAACAAAGTAGCACTTTGTATTTGTCTTCCTTTATTTAGATTGGATTTGTGTGTCAGTGAGACATATTATCTTTCTAGTGAGGCTTCTGAGATGGACATTGAGGCTTGTATGTGATCAATGAGATCCCATCCAGTGAGGCTTTTTGTGTTGTTAGTGAGACACACAATTTGTATACAACAAGGTGTTGGATAGTATGGCCTAATAAAGATTTTATTGACAGTGGTTTTTTCACCCTTTTTAGGGTTTTTCCACTCATAAATATGATGTATCATCTTTCCCTGGTGATGTGTTGTTTTCTTGATTCACATGTGATGTTGTGATTTGCACATCTTTATTTTTTCTCATGAAACATAATATCTTAAGTTTTTGTGTGATCAGGGAAATTAAGTTTATGTGATTGGTTTTATTGGATCACTGATTCACCCTCCCTCTCAATGGTCCTTAGTATTCCTACAATTGGTATCAGAGCAGCAGGTTCCCTAAAGAAGTCTATTAAACTAGGGTAGATTATGGAGGTGGAATACTATGGGAAAGAGGTATATGTTACCAATTTTTTGCCTCAGCTCAATTGGTGGAGCTGGCTGAATGTTATTTATCATAAGGTGAAATTGCAGTTAAGTTCAAATGTTGTTTCGCATTATTATCATTATTCATTGAGTAACAGTTATGCATTTTTAAAGGAGAAATAGAGTTTCAGAAATGGAGTTTTCAGAATGCCATTCAGATGTTCCAGAAATGGCAGAAATACATAATTGAACCAATGAGTAAAATAGCATTTGAGATGCTTTCTTTTATTTCATGAAAAACTCATATTTTACAAGGCTTCATTTGATTTCAAGAATCAGATATTACAACATTGCATTTAAATGCATTTTTCTTTTCAAATGAAAAGGAAGAATGGAAATCAGATATCCACACAAGCCGTGGATGTAACTATTACAATACATTCTAATAGCACACTATACTACTGAAGATGCGGAAGGGAAATCATATAAGAAAACAACATAATCATCATTGCCTGTTTTGGCTGACGTTTGATGCTGAATGGTGCTCCGTTGTCTTCTTGTGCTCTATCGACCTATAAGAGGAAAGGAGGGGTGTCAGTGGCTCCGATTATGATGTAACCTATATGAGGCACCCACAGTAGTATAGCCTACTATTAACCATGCATTGAAACAATCAATCAAGTGCAGTACGAAAGGAATCAGCTGAGGAGAATTAACAATATCATGATCATCATGTTCTATTTTTTATGCTAACATTGTTTGCTTCCTTGTACAGGTATAGGTAAAATCACGAAGCTAAACATTATTCGAAGACCAAGCATGTGGAGAAAAAGGGGCTCCCACAAGGGTAGAGCTCGACATGCTGACCTATTCATTAAATGGGCTGATTTCAAAATACATCATCATATTCATCAAGTGAAAATGAAGAACAACTAAAAGAGTAAAAACAGAGTTATTTATCAAGCAACTAAACCAACTGTGCATTCATAACAATAAGGTTGAGCTTTTATGAAGGCTACAGGTGAACAGTGGATTTAGTTCACTTAAGGAATTCAGCTGAGTACATTTACATCAGATATTGCTGCAAAGTTCATGTTTCGTGTTATCTTGTTGATCGTAATCACATATGTCATGCAAGTTTTAGTTCATCAATTCATTCTTTTCACAGTCAAGGATAGTGAACAGGCATACATTATGCCTTAATCAAGAATTTTGTTTTGATTTTCATCATGAAAGAGAGCAGATTTTTTAAAGCAGTTTGATAAGTGGAACATAAAAATGCATGAAGAGTACCATGTTGCTCAAGAGTACAAAAGATAGACAGTGCATTCAAGTGTTAGATGAATCACCAGTTCTAGTTGATTGATAAGCGGATACAGAATTAAGAATTGCAAGATAAAATAATAACAATTTCTGAGGTATTATCTATGTAAGGAAACATGTGAGCTTTCATTGAAAGCAATGTGTAGGAGCAAGCAGCTCATTCCGGCTGGAAGAATGTTTCGAGTAGAACCATGCATCAGTGTTTAGCTGAAGACAACAATCCAGTATGATGTGCATTCAAAATTGTCTTCACTGATTTATAAGAGTCAAGCAAATTAGGCACGAATAGATTTGATAAAGATTCAGATACACAAGTGTCATTTCCAGAGTAAGCAAGTTTATTAAAGCATGAGAGTTCAAATATGGCACGTCAATGATGCCTGGAGATAAACAGAAGTCACAAGAGGGATCTTTTAAATGCAGATGTGTACAGTGTTGCAATGTTTCAATCTAAATCCGTACGAAGCAAAAGGAAAAAGTTGTTGTGTTAAGGTTGAGGGAAATCAAAAGACACTGCTGAGCGTATAGAGAATATGCATGGGTACAGTATACATTAAGAAGTCTTTCTCTTCACAAAAGGTAAGCACAGAATCATGCTGAAGGTAAGAGATTCAAATGCTTAGAAGCCTAGTTTATCATGATTAATTGAAATGCAAAAATTGGAGAGGAATCAAAATCAGTTTAATAACAAATGCCAATTATGGGTTTTTGCAACTGAAGTGCAAAAGAAACAATGGTGGTCGAGCTGATTCCTGTATGGGCCGAGTTTATAAACTAAATTCAAAATAAATATATGATACCCACCTTTGGGGTGTGCATTCAAATGCAGGAAAAGTAATAACATCGATACCCATATGAATTTTCCATCTTAGATACAAATTTTCTTCTTGCTTCAAAAGGCCCCATTTGATGGTTTTGACAGATTACAAGACAAAGGTTTTCTTTTATTCTCAGAATTAACCACATGGGGTTTTCAACAAAAGTATGAGATAAATTATTTCTTTCAAATTCAAAGCATATTCATGATGTGTTTTCAACAGGTTCAGCAAAAAATACAATAAGAAGTGAGTATATTCCAGAATTACAAAGGTTTCCTTTTGTTTTCAATGATACCCATTTTGGGGTGTTTCATAAAATGCAGAATTTCTTCATTTTTACAAGTGCCCATATGGGGTTTCGTGTTACAAACATGAGAACTTTTGAATATACAACAATGGGCTCAAAGGCTCCCTAAAATAATGGAGAAAAAGACATGATAGGTGCGGCCATTAAGCTTATGAGCTCATGAATAGCAATACAGGAAAATACAATGAATGAAGTGCAGCTCAAAGCACTCCTTTGTGCTTTCATGGCATGGCCTGTGATGAAATGGGTGGTTCTTCAAAGAAAATTAGAGCACGTATTCATGGTGTGGCCTTGTATGATGGCCATAGGTTTGCAAATAGAATCAACTTGTTGTAGTAGTAAAAACCTTTAGAAATGCTAACAGAAATACAAAGAAAAATAAACTTACATGTGCGCCTGGGGAAGAGAGTAAACTCTCAACCGAGCTCAATTAGATTTCTTGCAATATCTCCTCATGGCACCTCATGGAGAAGGAAGAGAACAATAAGGAAACACATAGAGCCACAAATATATTAGGAATGTGCTCATGCTGCGGCCTCAAGGCCAAGAAACAACTTAAGAAAACAAAGCAGGAAACCCGCAGAAAGCTTACAGAAGCGTTTACCATCAGAAGCAAATGAAAATCTGACAGAGACAGTGGCAGTGGAGCTCGAACTTCCTTCAAAATCATTCAAACCCTAGCTCGTGGCAGCGCTATTCCTTTCAGCCAGAGTTCAAGTTCTTCAAAATGATGAGTGCAAAATGATCATTTTAGGGTTTGACTTTGTTTTGTTCATGCCCTAATGTGAGCCGACATTATAATTTCCCTTTGAATTTTCACCTTTTGACATTAGCATGTGAGAAATTCGAATTGGGGCTACCTTTGCATTATGATTTATTAAAATCTAAGTCTAAATGTATATGAGGGGGCTGAATTTTCTTTTTTTAGGTTGAAGGTTAAGTCTTTAAAGAATTTTTCTTTCCTTAGTGGATTATGAATACTTGGATATAGAAAATCATTAAGGGTGAATTGTGAATACCTCATGACTTAGGGTCAATTATATTTTAGGGTTCTGATTTTAATTGATTTTAGAGAAATCAATGAGATAAGGTGAGAAGAGATAATTATGTGTTTTATTTTTATGATTTTGTGAGAAAATCAAAATATTGTAATGGAGCAATCAGGAGCCTTTCTTTTTTGCAAAATATTTTAAATCTTTAATTGAAAAAAATAGATAAATTGTGCAAATCTGCATCTTGTAAAGCAAAATCATAAAGCGATATTCTATAAATTGCTTTGTGATTTCTTGCTATTTTTAGAAGATTTTTGTTGACTTTTCCCTTGGTCGGATTTCAGACCTATCTTGATGAGATAAGATGTTTTTTGAGCTTTTCAAGCAAGATTAGTCTATCTTTAGAGGCTTGACAGTGTGATCTTAAAAGCAGTATGCTTTTTTTTGCTTTTAGGCAATTTTTGAGACAGTTTGAGGCCTTTTTCCTAGAGCTTTTTCCTGAGCTCAGATTAGGGTTTCTTGAGAGTTATGTTTTGAAAGACTTATTCTTTTCAGCTCTCCTCTCAGTAGTTCAGATTAGTTTCTTGCTCATACACATTTTTGAGCTTGTAAACCTTTTGGTACTCAATTTCAGATTCAGGAAAAGACTCTTTCAGTTTTAATAGAACAACAGATTTCTCCTTCTTATCTTTTGTCTTAGATTTTGTAATGGCAATCTGATGTATTTTTGTTTTCAAATCAGAATCCTTTTATGTCTTGTTGTTATAAGGTTGTGTTTCAGAATTGCATGTTTTAGGTTGCATGTTGTATTTTTTTTTCCAGATCTTCATGCAAATCACTGGTGGGATATGTGTCAATGAGATTGTGAGAATTACTATAATAGAGAAGCTGTTATGAGTGGTCAAGTTTGAATTTTCATAAAGTTTGGTGAATCATCTATTAGTCATAGGATTCATTTTCAAGTTATCTTTTATCCCTTTCCTTAGAGGTTGTTTTAGAATAGAATTCATCATTCGGAGAACCAACTCACTCTGGAGATTCCTCTTTCGTTCAGATCACCCACATCTGAAAGAGGTTTCCATGTTTTAGTAGGTTGCTGAATATTGCATTAAGCAGGGTGCAAATCTATTGACAACAGTATAGAAATAAAGTTTCTAAAAAGGAGAAAGATCTACATCAAAAGAAAGAGAATTCTATTAGAAAAGTTGATGTTTCTAATGTTCTTAGCTTTAAAGAATGTCATCTAGGAATTTTTGATGCAAAAAGAGATGAGTTACAGTTCATGGAGGTTGCAAATGAGTCATATGATGAAAATGATGAAGAGGAATAATTTTTTTATCTTGAATATGAATTGATTGTTGCCTTAGATGAATTGAAAGAAAGAAGAGAAAAAGAAGAAATAAAGATGAAGTGTGTAGAATATGATTAGATTATTGAGAAACTAAATTTACAATTGGAAGAGTCTAGAAAATATGAAGAAGGCACCTGCATAAAGTTGCAAACAAAAGTAGAAGATTTCCAAAAGTTAGAGGCTAAAATTTTGTCCCTAAAGAAGCAATTAGAAAAGGTAAATCAGGATTTGAAGAGAAGTCTACAAAATGAGTAGAGAACTGAGTTGTTTGAGAAAATGATGCTAAGTCAAAGATCTCTGTCAAACAAATATGGGATAGGATATGAAGGAGAAATGAGTAACAAAGATGATATAGTGTCAAAGAAGCCAATGAAATTGACAAGCCTGTCAAAAGGAGTAGCATATGAACAAGGAGAATCAAGTTTTACTTCCAAAAAGCCTGTAGATTAGAATACTTATGAAGATGGATACAAAATATTTCATGATCCCAAACAAAGTCTGAGAAGAAGGTCATCGGCAAGAAAAATTAGGTACAATTATTCATATTTCCATGGTTACTATTATTATTGTAATGATTATGGACGTAAAGCAATTGATTGTAGAAGGAGTCAATCTACATTTTATAGAAATATGAATGTAGTTTGTTATAAATGTACCAGCCTTGGACATATAGCACAATTTTTTAGAATAATTTTAGTGAGTCCACCTAATCATAATAAGAGAGAAAACATGTCAAACAAGAAAAAGGAAGAGTCTAAAAAAGCTTGGAAAAGGAAAGATCCTGAGAATGTTTGGAGGAGGAAACATGAACAAAAATAGAAAGAACCTATGCATGTGCTTTATGCACAAAAGGCATCTCCAAGTGCATAAAAAGTAGCATGGAGTGAGGGGGAGATGTTTAATGTCATATCTTTTACCCCAAAGTTAAAATAAGAAGGTCATTCAAAGATCTAGTGATGGTTTGGTGTGAGGTTGTTGCAATGGGTAGGCAAAGGTATGAAGTTTTCTCTGCAGTCTTTGGTAGCATTCTTGCTCTTATTGGATCTATGAATCAGGAAAGGTTGTTGTCAAATGTTGTAGTTGCAAGCGTATACAATATGTAGGGTATGACTATGCCTATGTTAAGTGATTGCATCAAAGAAATTTGGATGATAAGTGGTCTTGACAGTGAAGCCACCTCCTTGATAGTGTGAAAAGTGTCATCATGGTGAAGCTTTGGTCGTTAAGATAAGTATTGTACCAACTTTATCTCATGCAAGTACAAGATAGAGGTATACAACAACAAATTACAGGTTAAGATATTTTTTTTCTTGGAAGGAAATTTGTATTGGCATTGATGCTAGCTTGTCTAGAATGAACCACTTAGACTCAGTTGAATAAAAGAAACATTTGATTTTATATCTCTAGAAAAATTATTTGTAGTTATTTGGATCTTGGACAAATTCAAGGCAGTATAAGAGTTGTTTTATCTTCAATCAAGATTGTGATTCACTATCTCCATCAAATAACAGTGACTTTTCAAATGAAGGACAACAATCAAAATTGATAGTGTGGGTGTTTGTTGATAGTAGCATAATGTATTCCTAATGGTCTTGCATAATGAAGAAAGTGATGATAGTGTGCTTGCTATCTTTGTATACCATAGTAATCAGTGAAAGTCTAATAATTTATTCTTGAGTATAAAACCAAGTTCTAGTGAAAAGATCCTATGATGTTTGTTCATTTATAAGGGAACTCCAAAATAAGTGTTTATCATGTCATCTTAGTTCTTATTTGCAGTAACAAAGGAGTGTGTTCTTTGATAGTAAAAATGTTACAAAAGTGAAGTTATTGATGCTTAGACAGTGTTTTTTTAGTCACATTGTGGTTCTTGCACTTTCATATATAGGCTCACATCAAAATTTCATATGCTCTAAAGGATAGAGCAGTCAAAATACATTGAAGGTGATACTGTTATTAAAGAAGTACTTCTACCATACAAAGCTTTGAAGAAAACAATGTTTGTCTTGAATATCTCAAGTGACAGTTTTTGGTTAAACAATGGAGAATTCTCGCTTTCATAGTGCTATGGTGACAGTCTATTTGAAACCTTTCAAACATTCTTTGAATTTCTATGTCAAATAGGTCTTTGAAGATGCTATGGTGTTTGTATTTCTTCTGCTTCTCTAACAATGTGTTTTTTTGTATGGTAATGGAAGTATTCTTTGATGTAATGCATATCAATGCTTTAGCATTAGTGTCAGTTTGATAATAGAATTTGGTGATGTTTGCTTTTGATTCTTGTGGCAGTTGCATGCTTTTTTTTTTTTTGCATGTTCAGTGGTTTATTTTGATATTTCTAGTGGAATCTTGTCAATGACAGTGAATAACTATTTGTTAGTGTTAATCAATGGTGCCAATAGTTTGATATTTTTTCTATGCTTGCAAGGGTATGGTATCAAGTGCATTGCACAATGGATTTCATGCTTTTATTGGTTTAACAAAGTGGTCAATTGGGTTGTATTTACAAAGGGGGAGTGACTTGTAGTCAATATGGTCAATTGTCAATGAAGGTAGTGTGTTAAAATCTCTATCTTGAAGAGAATGTCATGAATGGACTATGATTGCAAAGTGATGGTGTGTTGCATCTTGATAGTGTTATGGAGCTTTAAATATTATGGAATTTTGTTTTTGCTGAAAAGTATACACAGTATAGTGATGCTTAATCAAACCTGTGTTTTGATGGTGCTATGGAAGTAACTTAATAATGTAAGGTATCTCAAGTGTATAGTGTTTTCATCCCTACTTTTTCAGTTAAAAGATTTGGTGATAGGGCATAAATATCTTTTGTTGTGATAACAATGTTTTTGAAGTGTGTTGTAGTGGTATATTTTGGAGTACTTTTTACAATAATGATACTTATGAGATAGTAATGGTTTCTTGATGCTCTTAATTCCTTGAGAGATGGTGTTCTTGCTATTCTTGTATACCACAATGCTCTTAGTCCCTTTTTCACTGCCTTGTTGATTAGAGAAAAAGGGTGCAAAATGATGCAAAGTTTTGACATTTGACTATGCACAATGTTGTAGTATCATGGTTGTATAGTGATTTTAATGGTATTTACTTTGAGTCTATGTTGCAGGGGGAGTCAACATTTGCAAGTGTTTTTTTGTCAATGTTTGGCAGTAATCTTCATTGAATATCTCAATACATGGTTTGCACATTTCAGTTAATATTTGACATATGTCTTTCACTATGAGAATTTAAGGTGACAAGTTGCAGATGCTTATACAATCAACAGTGAATTTAAAGTTTACAAGTATAGCAGTATAATAAAAAAGGGTAGGTGATAAGTTTAAGAAGTGCTTAAATTTTAATATCTTGATGATAGGGGGAGCAAGCTAGTTGATTATAAGAGTGCCTATGTTGAAAATGTGTAGAAACTTTGATTGTTATTGCTTCTATAAAGAGCTCATTTGTAGGGATCTTATAACAATCATTTTTTTAGTGCTTTGATGCTTATTCAACTAGTTCACTCATTCCACTTCACAGGGGGAGTAAATTATCCTTTGTCATTTGATGTCAAAGGGGGTAGAGAGAGGATTTTTTGTTTTTCCATCAATGATAAAGGGGGAGTTTGTTGATGTCTTTGTCATTGATTTCAAAAGTTGGTCTTAAGAAGAGGAGTTGATCATGTGTTTATCATTGATAAGCTCTTCATGGATGCTTTATGCTTGTGCTTCACAAGTTGAGGAGTTGATCATGTCATCTTGTGCTTCAGGAGTTGAGGAGTTGATCATTAGGTCATCTTGTGCATCAAGAGTTGAGGAGTTTATCATCATGTAATTATAAATGGTGTATGTTGATTGGAAGTGTTGAAAGGATCCTCATCTAAGAGTTGCATTCATGATCTTCATACATCATACTGTAGAGTTCACTGAGTTCACATGCTTCATTTTTTGCTTCCTGGTTCAAAAGAGTTGATGCAATGGTGTTGTTGACAAAGTATCATAATCTCAAATTTGCTTGCTTGTTGCATGATGATTAATGCATTCTTTGTTACAATGTTCTTGATTTTTTTATGCCATCTCATGCTTTCTTGTTCATGGTTTCTATTCATGGTTATATGCCAACATTATGCATGGTGACACAATGTCTTGACAAGAAGTGTGTTGGCAGTAGTATCAGTGTAGCACAAAGTTGATTTTTAATGCTGGGGAATTGATGACAAAGAGTTTTACAAAGAAATCATTCAGTGGTATTAATTGATACTTGTCATGATTTGATTAGTGGTAGTCATTCAAATCTCTTAATCAAAACATTCAAAGAAGGCTAATTAAATAAGGTTCATACAAAGCTTAGTTTTTGAAAAATATCAGAGGTTATTGTGTGATGATGATAATCTATTTTTAGGTTTTGAATTCTTCAAAACCTTTATACTTCATAATATAAAACATCTAAGAGTATATAAAACCCTAGAACCATCCTAAACTCTAAGAGCCTCAACCTATGGTTTATGGCTTATAGAGACCATCAATGCAATGTTGGTTTTATGTTATGTTTGATGGTTGATCGGGTATACAAGGTTAAAGGCAACTTAAGTGATCATTTTAGAGGGGTTGTTCACATGATTAACTGGCCCTTTCTTAGTGTTACCGGTCAAACAAGTTTTAGTCATATTTTATACTGCTTGAATGAAGATCAATGGCTATTATTTGATTGATAGTATGGCAGGAGGAAGAGATCAATGTATAAGATTTAAAACCTGTTCAAATTCTAATGGTAAATTGAAAGGTGTGTAAATTGACAGGCTTATGCGTGTCTTTATGTATTCTTGCAGTTAATAAGAGTGAGGAGTTGTAATACCCCTCTATTTTGCTTTCTGGCTGGATAGTGTGTCCTTGTTTGCTTGGATGTGCTTTTTGGTTCTCAAGATACTTTATCATGTGTGTGTTATTTGATCGCAACTGTTAAGCGATGCGTATGTGATATTTTGATGTGATGGAATTTTACTTTGATGTTATCATTATGGCATGTTTTGAATTAGAGTAGCAGATATTGAATTAAAGATGCCTTATGCTTTTATTATATTATTGATGTTAGACTCATCAGTTAGAAAGTTTGTATTGGTGAAGGGGACGGGATTGTATCACTCGCTTGTGAGCGCCCTACGATTCTGAGATTTCCTCTTCATGGTGTGTTTTATAATATCATATATATATGCATGTTCGATATACTCTTTGTTCGCAGGTTCACAGGTACAAGGCATTGACTCCACCTGATTTCACAGGTTTGAGCATGTCCATTGACCAACGATAATCGATTGGGAGATAGTAGCTAGGTTTTCCATGCCAAGTCATCACCCTAGTCATAGTGTGTCGTCAGTTTGTTGTCGGGTGTAGTTGTTTTAATATTGTCCATTTCACCTTGGTTATTTATTTAATTTCATTTTATAAAGGTTATTAAATGGCGGGTGTAGTTAAAATGATGATTAAATATATCTAGTTGCAATGTTGAAATGTTATTTATTTTATTGATTAATTTAATTTAATTAATAAAATAATCTAATCTTGGATTAGATTTAGGTTATTGATTAATTAAGTTAATGGTGATAAATTAAATTAAGTTAGTTGTGTTGGCATTATTGGATATTTAGATTTAAATTAAAAAAAAATGGAAATATGTTTTAAATTGTACTTTTTGAAAATTAATAGGTAAAATAATTTCTTTACACAATTTTGAATTCTTTTTGTAAAAGGAAATTTTTAAAATGCATGAAATTTCATTTGGGAAGTAATCTTGTTTTAAATTTTAAAAGAAATGAAAATATCCCCAAAATTGCAATAAATTTGGTGGATGGAATATTTTAGGGGTTTGACTAAATTTGGGGAAACTCTATGAGAGCAAATGCAATTTCATTTGGAATTTTAATTTTCAATTTGGTGGAGAAAGTTTTGTTGTGGCTTTGTTGGGATTTGAAGAAGAAGGTTGGATTTCTTGGGTGGGGTTGGAAAATATTTGGAAGCACCATTGGAATCCTTCAAGCTTTGGAGAAAAAAATCAGGTTCTTTCTTTGATTTTGTTTTTCTTTTTGAAAGAGTTTTCAAATCTTATTATGCTATTGGAAAAATCTTAAATTCTATTTAAATTGCAAGGAAAACCCATGTCAAACTTGTTTCAAAACTTGCAAAAATTCTGTTGAAATCATGGAAAACAAAACAAAACAAGAATCAAACCATAGAAATAGAAAAATGAACAAAAAAAGAATTTATGTTATGAACTTAAAATTAAGAAATTGGTGCTTGCAATTATTTGGCTGTGTATTTTGTTTGGAGGAAAAATTTGCACAATTTGTCTGAAAATGGAAATCTTTGGTATATATATATATATATATATTCTTTATATATATATATACATAATATATATTATAAATATATATTGTTTGTTCTGGGAAATGTTTTTTTGAAAATTTCTTTTACACAGAAAATTTCTGGTAAAATTTTGTGCAAAGCAAGGGAGGGTTTTATTTTTTGTTTTTAAGGAAATAAATTATATAAAAAAAAAAGTTTTGTGCGGGGTGGGTGCAGCCCAAGGCTGCACACAACCGCGCCCATGGAGGGGCACTGTTGTGGCAGCACTTCCCCACAGCCCGTGGGGAGGGCGCTACCACAGGCAGCGTCGACCTCCACAGGGGAGGTTGGGCACAGCCTTTGGCTGCGTCCCCTCTCCCTATGGGGGCCTGTGGGGCCAGCGATTTAATTCCCTTTTGTATTAAAGTTTTTTTTATTTAATTTTTATTTAATTTTTTTTATATATAAATCTTGTTTTATATTATATATTATATAATATATATATATATATATATATATATATATTATAATATATATATATAATATATATATATATGTATATTTTTTTATTAACATTTAAAATATATATATTATATATATATTTAAATAATTGGAAATTATTCCTAAATTAGTTGGAATATAAGATGATGCGTTTTTTTAAAAAAAAACATATATTTAAATGATAGTTAAATATTTAAATATATGGAGTTTAAAATGATTATTCTATTATCTTGGATTGGAATAAAATTGACTTTATAATAAATGATTTATTTTTAAAAGTTGATTTTTATTATTGTGTAATTGGAGAAAATGGAATTAAATTGTTAGTTAAATTCTTCAATGTCGCAAATGTAATTTTAATTACTTTTGGGTAGTTGCAAATAAGGTTGATTACTTTTATTTTGATTCCATGCAATATGTTATCGCCTTGCTTGGATTCAGGAAAATCCTAAGGTAGATAATATTTTGCCTAATTTGTCCTTTCGTCATAATCTCCCTCATTCTTGATGTTGGACAAAAGGAATTAATTGTGTTTTTGAAATGATTTATTTTGAAAAGAAGAAATGGTTATTATTATGATTATTATTATTATCATTTGAAAAGAATAAACGATTTATTGATTTGTTCTGAATAGAAGAAGTAACTGTTTTATTTTATTATTATTTAAAAGCAACTAAGCAATTGAACAAATGGTTTAAATTTTATCTTTGTCTGAAAGAGACGTTATTTTGTCAGCTTTATTAAGGCAATAAATTACTGAATGTTAGTGAAGGAAGTGGATTTAGGAAATCCAAATATAGTTTTAATTCATGTTTGATTGCCCTTCTTGAATGTACACTTCTTCTGTTTTCGCCTTGGGGAATTTGATTTGAAGGGTTGTTAAGTCTTCCAGAAGGGGTTTAACTTTTGGGGTTGTTGTATTTTGTTAGTCAACTGTTGTATTGCCTTGAGTAGGGCGTATAGTTGTATCCTATTGTTTTACCCGATTTTCACGAACGGGGATGGTTTGTGCCTCCTTGGATTAGGAGTGGGTTTTATCTTTTGTTGCCTCCAGTGTTTGGAGAGGGTTTTATCTTTTGTTTCCTCCAGTGTTTGGAGAGGGTTTTATCTTTTGTTGCCTCTAGTGTTTGGAGAGGGTTTTATCTTTTGTTGCCTCCAGTGTTTGGAGAGGGTTTTGACTTTTGTTGTCTCCAGTGTTTGGAGTGAGTTTTCATTATGTGTTCCTCCTAGAGTTGGAGTGGTTTTATCTTGTTGGGATGCACTTGGGATTCCCTTGGTGTTTGGTTTTGTTTGGTATGTTGTGAAGTAGAAGAGTGGCTTCTGTTAGGGGCCAAAGCTCAAAGAGGTAAACTGGGAAACCTTCAGAGGTGGTTTAATCAAGTGATAACTAAAACAATATACTTAGAAGTTAGGTAGTTTTTCACATTAATTAAGATAATTGAGCCTCGCTCATGGACACAAGGGCTTGTATAGACTTGGGATGAGACGGGAAGGCCTGGAATGGCAAGGTCATCTATCTTGTCTTTACGAGAGGTATTTGATTCTGCATGAGTGAGTATGGGTGTCAGGATTTGGTAGAGGCCACCAGGACAACTCATAGTGGGGGTCGGAGCCTAGGAAGATTCCCAGAGGATATCCCATGACAAGCTATGCGATGACACTCTTTCTATGACAATAGTTGGTATTTGGTTTTATGTGTATGGTCTTCTTATCATACTCGATCTGTTTTATTTCTAGAAGCAATATGACTTATGTCAATGATGTTAGAGTTGTACTTGTGTTATCCTTATGGTGGTATGGTTCATGTGATTGGTTGTGTCAGTGTGAGTTAGCCTATGTCTAGAGGTTGCTGGTCTTTTATAAGATTCCTTGTTACTATCTCCTAGCACGGGGGGTGAGCCTTCGGGTATCACATGGTTGGGTGAAACGTGCACCTTGGTCCGTTGGGTCATCTTCTTGTTCGTGTGGACGAGGTTTCCAATTGGAGAGCTCGTGGGATCCAATTCTTTCATGCTTTATTCTTTTTAGTTATTATTGTAATTTATTACCCCTCATTTGTATCGAGGTGGAAGATGTAATTGGTAACCTTGTTTATTGGATTTACTTCATTCGGGGAATGAGTGTTGTAATTGTATTGTAAATTTAATGTTATTTGAAAACATGTGGTATCTCTTTTTCTTTGATGTAATTTATCATGTATGGAATGTATGCGTTCTTAATTTGTTAAGTAATTAAATGTGATGTTTTCAATTCATGTTTCTTGTTTGGGTTTTAAAGTAATCTCTGTCTCGTAACCTTAGAGGTTGTTGGAAATGGGTAGTGAACTTGCATGTTATTTGCATTTAAGAAAAAAAAAAATTAGTGTGTTTTAGTAGTTAATTGCAACTTCCTCTAGGGTTGCGTGGCAGGGCATTACAGGAGCTATTTTTTTTTTTTAAAGGATTGGGGAATGAAAGATGAATATCCACTGGTTTTGTATGATAAACTATGAAATATTATGATCCATTGTTTTTTGTTGTTTTTTGATCTTACGACCATTTTAGTTTGAGTGAATTATGATTGGTGACTGAACAGAAAAAGGTGGAGTGAATATTATGAAATTAGGTTCTCATCTTAGAATTATGGGTTATGTTGAAAAGTTGACAGGACTTTGAGAATTATATGTTGTTTGAAGATATGGTTTCAATGAAGAGTTTTTGATGATAAGAGATATACAAAAAAAATTGTATATGATGTCTATATGATCAAAATATGAAGATTATCAGTGGAGAAAGAATGATCTCAAGATGATTCCTTTTTTTATCAAAACATGAAAGTTTCCATTGAAGACTATATATAAGAATGGTGATTGAGTCTCCATGAAAAAGTGTAGTATCTGCAAAATGATGAATCTAGAATTGAATGTTTAAGATTGACTGAAGCTCTCTTGAATCTAATATGTGATGTCTTAGTGTTCAAATGAGATAAGCTTGATATTCAAGGTGGTGAATTTTTCACATACAAAACACGGTGATTGTAGAAGGTATGGGTGAGTTATACTGAACTGTGACTTTAGTTTGTAAAGGCATGTTGTGATAGATTTGATTAAGATTTTTGATAGAGAAAGCATGATCTTTTAATTGAAAGAAGTGACAGAGTTGATGTGAGGTTCTTACTTCCTTCAAATACAAGAAGATGTTGATTTTTTTCAAAGCTTTAAAAACATGATGACATTGTAAATGTTGATGACAATGCCACTCATAGCAATAGTGCAGATAAAATCCTCACGGGAAAAATGTGAAGAACCTATCTTCTTGAAAGACTAAACTAGGGCAACCTAAGGGGGTCTATGTAATAGGAAATGGTGTAAGGAAATCAAGGGAGTGCATCTAACGAAAACTACAAACAGTAGTGCCTTTGGTAACTTCAATTTCGATTAGATTACCTCAAAGACAAAAACAACTATGTCCTAAAGTGGAAAAAGATACAGTTCATTTCCCACATTAATCCTTCTCAGAAAAACACATGTGAATTCAACAACAAACAACAACACAAATGGAAGATACTACATAAAATAGAACACAAAGATTTTACGTGGGGAAAACCCTTTCGAGTAAAAAACCCCACTCTCCAAAGTTCGAGCCATTGTTTTATTCAGCAACAGAAAGTTACAATACAGTTTCAGCTCTTAGCCTTTTCAAAGATTACATCTTGTTCATCTAGATACAACTGGTAACACACTATCCCTGAGAGATCAGGAGAGATTCCAGCATAACACTGCCTTTCTCTTCCTCTGCTTTGACCTCATGGCTTCGGCCTTTCGGCCAACCACTCGGTCCTCACTCTATCGATCTCTCTCTAGCTCTCAGCTCTTCAGCTCCTTGGCTTATCAGCACCTATATAGAATGTCCAATGCATACATCTATGCATTCGTTCTCATCTTCCAACTGTCGGATCACAATCTCTAGCTAAGCATCATTATCGTCGAAGATGTTTCCATTTCCTCGTGTAGATTTTTCCCTTCCACACAGAAACGATCGCAACGGTCTCACAACAAATGGTTCACATTCTACTCTCTAATTGGTCCACATCGCACCACGTTAGACATTCTTCACTCGGTCAAGGGCGTTCAACCTGTGTCGCTTGTCGGTGAGACACTAACCGTGTCTCCCTGATGCCACAGAGCCCATATCATCTTTGTTGCCAAGAGTCTTTACTATCGGCAAGATGTTACACCGAGTCTAGAAAGCTATCGCTCAGACTTCACCGTGTCACCAAGACATCACTTTGATGTTCACAAGTTACATCGACATCAGTATTCTCATCAATGAGACAATCGCCACGATGAGACATCATACTGATGTTCCAAAGTCATAGCGATGTGAGCAATAGTCAGCAAGACAACCATCTTTCACTGAGACATCTCTTTGAGCCTTCATGTTATACCGAACACTGAGCAGTCGCCAAGAGTCATACCAACATCAGGTTTCCCATTGACAAGACAATCAAGTTCGCCAGGAGTTCACACCAAGTCTTCAAGTCATACTGACCTCAGCAACCCCATCGGCGAGACTTTCCACATTCGGTAAGACAACATACCGAAACTCATGTGTTACACCGAAGTCTCCTGTTGACCAGACATACCGCTTGCCAAGAGATCACACCGAGACTCTTCAGGTTACACTGACAATCGGCAAGACATTCGTCTTCGCCAAGACCCTACACCGAGCATCACATGTCATGTCGAGGACCTTTTACTATCGACGAGACCAACACCTGTTGCCAAGACTTCACGCCAAAGTCTCTAGGTTATCCCGAGCCCACCTTTCACTAGGAGTCATGTCGAACACATCCCACACTGTCGGTAAGACAAACGCCCGTCGCCAAGAGTTCTTACTGAACTCTCTTTCGTTACCCTGATGACTCCATATTTCTGTCGGCGAGACATCTTCCTATCGCCAAGACTTCATGCCGAGACCCTTGAGTTACTCCGAGTGTATACCATTGGCCAGACATCTCCCAATCGCTAGGACCACATACCGACACACTTGAGTTACCCCAACGGCTCCAAGAGAAAACATATCGGTGAGACAACCCTCCATCGCTAAGACTTCATATCGAAGCAAACGGGTTACATCGATGACTCCAGTCGCTATAGGTCTCCCTGACATCCGCTAGACCAAACCGTCGGCCAGAGGTCTCCACTCGGTAGAAGGTTACAGCAAAGGCCACAAGTCATAGCGATAGGCTCCTTCGGCAAGACAAAAGCAAAATCACAGCGACATGAGCAAAACACAAGGTTACTGAATTGTCAGTCGGCCAGACAACAGGAATGTCACAGCGACCATGCTTTCTCAGAGGTTTTAGCCTGTGAGATTGAGGCACATTTTCCAACAATCTCCCACTTGACGAAGATCACATAGGCACCTCCAAAGCTACCGGGAACTAAGATCACACTACCTCCACCAGTTCAAACCCTGCAACACTCAAGACACTTGACCAAAAAATCTCCACAGATAACAGTCCACCAGACAATCTGCAACCAAGACCAGGCATCCAACTGCAACTCACTGTCAAGAAGGCAATCGATCACAGCCTTCCAGGAAACCACATAGATCATATGTTCCATCAAGAATTCAGCTCCAACATCCAAGATGTCCACCATTCAGGCAACAATCTTGTCATCTTCCACATGCCACCTTTGGAAGAAGGATACAATTCCAAGGTGTATAAGCACCATTCCAACGAACACAAGCAAAAGATCCCAGTGATATCACCAACAAGATACTGCTACCACTTCACTGTGCTCAAACACTATATAGAAGCAATTTCAACTTCAAAGCTTCAAACAAAACACACTAGTGAAGTCATTCTCCAGAAACAAGATAAATAACACCAGTTAGAACATCAATCAGAATGATTGCTTCCATCCAACTGATAAACCCACGTGATTGAAAATAGCACCCACAACTTGTGCTATTCCATCCAATCACACATACCTCAAAGGTATCAGCATTAGTAAACTCATGCCACTCCAATACCAACCCATCAATAGCAAATGCAAGATCCAAGTGCTAACCAGTCAAAGAAGACAAAAAACACAACAAAAACTCCCACTGTCTGAGTAATCCAGATCTGAAAGATCAAAGGCATCGCAAGTCTACCAATACCAGCACATAGAAAATGTAGCCATGTAGTGCCAAGGAAATATCCACAATGATATGTACATCCTGCAACAAACCGCTACAAGAGACATTTCTCTCACCACAAACCTTCACGGCCACAGAGATAAACTTTGCACATCATCTTCCTGTAGAACATCCTTCTACATACACTTCTAACAGCCAGCTGTGTCAAGAATGATCTTCTTCATAACCCAAAAGAGAAACCTTAACAACATCCATCAGTTCAATCACCAAGATCAAACCAGTTTAACAAACAACATCGATGTAAGCATCTCTAAGAAGATCAAGCTAGTTCATTCCCCATTTCAGGAAATCAGCCCATACAACATCTCCTACCAATTCTCATTAGTAACAAGGAGTTTAAACAAAATTGTACAACTTCCACTATGAATCCTCCAGAACCATTAAACAACAATTCAAGATCCATATCATGAAAGTAAACATAAAACACATCTAAAAAATACAAAGGGCCAAATACCTCATAGATAAACTATCGAGTAGACCAAGAGTGGGAACGAGAATACTCCTTCAAGATATACAAGCCATTATGACTAATCCAAGAGCTATCTCCTCATAGGTCTCTTATTGAACTCACGTTCAACCAAGGTGTAGGCTTCTCGGATTTTCTACTGAATTTTTTTAACAAAAGTAACAAGCAACATCACTTCTCTCATAAGAGAAAAACAACCTCACCTTATTCTTCATGTATCCATGAGTACTAGCAACCGATCATCTCATGCTAAACTTCAACTGCATTACTGCACTATCATGAAGTATCAAGCAAATAATCAAAGTACTCAATACACAAAGAATTACCAGATCACTATCAAAGCACCAATCATCTGAATCAGGAACTTATCATGACATCATGATCTACACATCCCCATAGGAGATACCATGCTCCAAGTGACCTCACCATTGTCTCAAGTACAATGCACAATGCCAAAACTCCAGTGCACAAGCAAGAGTATACCATGACATAAAGTAAATAGACTCAAAAACAACACCTGTCAAGCACCACCAACACCTTAGTCAAAGACTCCAACTGTCCTCCATGGTTCCAAGATGTTGCACATCTTCAAGTAATATCCATGCAAATGTGAAAGAACCCTTCTGTAGCAATAGAATCAAAGAGCTCTCCCAAGAAACATCTACAACACTAAAGAAGACCATTCACCACCACGTGATGAATCCACAGTTAGTGCTAGAGCTCCCACTGAAACGTGACACCCGAGCTCTCCAAGCATCATGACCACCTGCTATAGGTTCCCATAACCGACTATACAGGTACTCAAAAGTATCCATCCTCTCATCTCAAAGCACCACACCAATGCACAAGTGACCACAGACAAGGCCAGCTAACAAGTTTGTACCAACAATGAATCAACCTCGTGGATATAGACAGTCCACTTCCGAGTTGTCTTATAGAAAACATGTAGGTAAAGACAGCCCACAACATTGCACAACTCGTAGATCCATTCAACATAAACGTGCAAACCCATCATCACATTGGAAATGCAAGACTAAGATTTCAAAGAGAATAACCATGTGGACAACATGACTCAAACACTAGATCAAGCTCAGATCCGATTCGCCAATCACATCCACAACAAGCACCATAGTCAAGAAACCCACAATCACCACCACAAGAATGCTGGGTGACAAACCACGTACCAACACTCCCATGCAGAGAAGAAAATACACCTCCTCAAACCATGCACCAAGCATGCATGCAGAACTGCAACTATCTCATCCAACAACACCCCAAAAAACTAGTGTCTAGACAATAGCTTAACAGCAACTCCACATGACCACAAGTTTTGCTTAACTATGTAAAACCTACAAAACCACAGAGCCATGCAAGTACAAAGCATCCTTAAAAAAGGAAACAACAGTTCAGAAAATCTAGGCCCCTTTCAGGCCAAATCTAAACCACCACCATGTACATGCATCCGAGAAAGAGAGTAAGGCTATTTCAGAAGCTTTCAAATCATCTAATGATTAACTCCATAGCCTTCAAGCATTCGAGGTTAACAGGAAATAGTGCCTTCCAACACCAGGAACCACCACCTAGCATAAGCAATTTCTTCCATGACTGAGAAACAACCTAGGCTTCTCCATATCACCCAAGAGCCTGACACACAGACGCCCAATATGAAAGCTTTACTACTACACAGCCACAGAGCAAAGAAATCCACCTCATACTCCAAGGTTATACCTCTACCAGCCGGGAGACAGATCATAACATGATCAACTCCCCTTTCCATCTTGACCATCCTTCAAGTTGTATGCTGTCTCAGAATACCACAAGGCTTCCACTCATCAAAAGATCAATACATCAGTCCATTCCTCTAGATTTCTTCCAGCCTATCAAGCTAAGAAATATTCACAGGAGAAATATCCAGAACCAACAACCAGAAAAAGGCTCTGATACCACTTGTAAGGAAATCAAGGGAGCACATCTAACGAAAACTCCAAACAATAGTGCCTTTGGTAACTTCAATTTTGATTAGATTACCTCAAAGACACAAACAAGTATGTCCTAAAGAAGAAACAGACATAGTTCATTTCCCACATTAATCCTTCTCAGAAAAACACATGTGAATTCAACAAAAAACAACAACACAGATGGAAGATACTATAGAAAATAGAACACAAATTTTACGTGGGGAAAACCCTTTTAGGTAAAAAACCCCACTCTCCAAAGTTTGAGCCATTGTATTATTCAGCAACAGAAAGTTACAATACAGTTTTAGCTCTTAGCCTTTTCAGAGATTACATCTTGTTCATCTGGATACAACTGGTAACACACTATCCCTGAGAGATCAGGAGAGATTCCAGTATAACACTGCTTTTCTCTTCCTCTGCTTTGACCTCATGGCTTCGGCCTTTCGGCTAGCCACTCGGTCCTCACTCTATTGCTCTCTCTCTAGCTCTCATCTCTTTAGCTCCTTGGCTTATCAGCATCTATACAGAACGTCCAATACATACATCTATGCATTCGTTCTCATCTTCCAACTGTTGGATCACAATCTCCAACACAACATCATTATCGTCGAAGATGTTTTCATTTCCTCGTGTAGATTTTTCCCTTCCACACAGAAACGGTCGCAACGGTCTCACAAAAAATGGTTCACATTCTGCTCTCTGATTGGTCCACATCACACCACATCAAATAGTCTTCACTCAGTCAAGGGCGTTCATCCTGTGTCGCATATCAGTGAGACACTAACCGTGTCTCCCCGATGCCACAGAGCCCATATCATCTTTGTCGCCAAGAGTCTTTACTATCGGAAAGACATTACACTGAGTCCAGAAAGCTATCGTTCAGACTTCGCTGTGTCGCCAAGACATCACTCTGATGTTCACAAGTTACATCGACATCAGTATTCTCATCGGCGAGACAATCGCCATGATGAGACATCATACTGATGTTCCAAAGTCATAGCGATGTGAGCAAGAGTCAGCAAGACAACCATATTTCACTGAGACATCTCTCTGAGCCTTCATGTTATACCGAACATTGAGCAGTCGCCAAGAGTCATACCGACATCAGGTTTCCCATCGGCAAGACAATCAAGTTCGCCAGGAGTTCACACCGAGTCTTCAAGTCATACTGACCTTGGCAACCCCATCGGCGAGACTTTCCACATTCGATAAGACAACATACCGAAACTCATGTGTTATACTAAAGTCTCCTATCGGCTAGACATACCGCTCGCCAAGAGATCGCACCGAGACTCTTCAGGTTACATTGATAGTCGGCAAGACATTCATCTTCGCCAAGACCCTACACCGAGCATCACATGTCATGCCGAGGACATTTTACTATCAGCAAGACCAACACCTGTCACCAAGACTTCACGTCAAATTCTCTAGGTTATCCCAAGCCCACCTTTCACCAGGAGTCATGCCGAACACATCCCACACTGTCGGTAAGACAAACGCCCGTCGCCAAGAGTTCTTACCGAACTCTCTTTCGTTACCCCGATGACTCCATATGTTTATCGGCGAGACATCTTCCTGTTGCCAAGACTTCATGCCGAGACCCTTGAGTTACTCCGAGTGTATACCATCAGCCAGACATCTCACAATCACTAGGACCACATACCGACACACTTGAGTTACCCCGGCGGCTCTAAGAGAAAACATATTGGTGAGACAACCCTCCATCGCTAAGACTTCATATTGAAGCAAACGGGTTACACCGATGACTCCAGTTGCTATAGGTCTCCCCAACATCCGCTAGACCAAACCGTCGGCCACAAGTCTCCACTCGGAAAAAGGTTACAGCGAAGGCCACAAGTCATAGCGATAGGCTCCTTCGGCAAGACATAAGCAAAATCACAGTGACATGAGAAAAACACAAGGTTACTGAACTGTCAGTCGGCCAGACAACAAGAATGTCACAATGACCATGCTTTCTCAGAGGTTTCAAACTATGATATTGAGACACATTTTCCAACAAATGGTTGACTTAACTTAATCCCAAGTCTTCGGTAGTCAAGTCTTGACCATACCAGATTCACTTCAGGGTATGATGTGATATTGATGTTAATCTCAAGGGGTCTACAGTTATCTTCAGTTTCATTAAGGACCATTAGCATCAAATACAATATTTTCAATTCAATCATAAAATAATTTCATGAAATCATCATATTTGCAATAATATTTCATGAACATCAACAATTTTGCTATCACTTAAGTAGATTTAGCTTTAAGCATTCAAAAATTTCATAGAAATGAAATATTTTCAATAAATTTCCATCCATTCATCTATTTTTTTGGAACATTTTCTGAAATTTAACATCTAATCTAAAATAAAGCATCAAAATACGAAAAAAGAAAAAAATTCTCTCAGTTATTCTCCATGCATGCCCCAAGATTTAATCAAATCAAAGCAAACCGCTTTATACTTCACTAGATTTCTTCACAACTAGGTAGAAAATAGTGCAAGCTTTTAAAGAAGGGGGTTTAGTTTTGACACTAAGTAAGTTTTGTATGCACCCTTAAATGGTGCAACACACAGTCTTGTTCGACTGAACTAATAAAACCAACTGCAAAAGATACATGAGATAATTAGCTATCCAATTGGCTTTGATATTGATTAAGTTCTTTGTGCATACAAGTTTTTAGTCTAGAACGATTTAGAAAATAGGAAAAAAGAATAAAACTTAGAGAAGTTTTGTCTCTTTTGACATCCACAAATTCTGAACTTAAAAATAAAAGTAAGGCAATAAATGGCCTTTTATAGGAACAAGGCCTCAAGAGTTCAAACTTAAAGTCTATCAAGAGAATCAGAAATAGTAAATCAAAATGTAGCACGTGGCATATTCCAGTTGTCATCAGAATCTTCTAGACAAAGTCAAAGCTTTGACTTCTTCAGAAGCAACAACCTTTAGCTTCAAACTCCAATATGTAACACTCCACATAAAACAAGGCTATCAACATTCCTTAGAATACCGGATGGGAAACTTCTACCAAGACTGGGAATAACCTGCAAAATCAACTTCAACAATAGGTCTTTGTGACACTTCTAGCATCCGATATCCAGTACTTCCTTATATTACTTAGAGCTTAGGTTCTGGGAACCCTTCATTTTTCTTCAGTTGATACTCTCATAAAGAATTTAATGTTTGATGCATGCACTCTTTTGAAATTCCATGTATTGCCTTCCAAATAAACTTGAGCCTGGTTTATTCTTGTGATATCTGAAGTATATTGGTGTTCCTTTGTACTTTCTTTATTTCAAACCTAACTATAGTTTTTTTGCGATGTATGATCTCATCAATAACTTCCCAGGTTAATAACTGAACATGGTCTTTATTTATTCTCTCAATCCATTCCTTGAAAGCTTTTGCTTCTTTACCCTCCTATCCTAGTGTCCGGGGATCACAATCTTTCCATGCTAACACTTCAATAAAATCTTGATCTTTTTCAATCAACTTACTACATTTCTCAACCAAATCAGGATAAACTATTCATAACATGGGAGAGCTATGCAAAATTAGAGAAACTGGCTTGGAAAATGAAGGCAACAAGGTATTTCTAGATTCAATAATTTTACTTAATTTTGTGGAATAGAAGAAAAAAGAATCATTTATCTAGAAATTGCATTTGGTTTGTTAAACATGTCCCCTAGTACAACTATTAGATTTATTAAGAACCTTCAAGTATGTTCTGATTTTCACACTGCATCTAAATTCATCTCCAAGATTGTTGCAAGAGAAATTGTTCTGAGAGATGTGAACCATTGTTCCATCATTTTAAATAGGGACAATGTTCTTGTGGTGAATATTGGTGATGCTAAATGAAACAATCTAAAAAATAGGCTTGCACTATAATAATGTGCACTACATCAAATATCCAGTAATAATGAAGGGACATTCATCAAAGCATAACAACAACAATTTTTTTGTCATATATTGTAGTTACAAGTGCCCTGCTAGACATACATGAAAATATGGAAGCATAGACAAGGCAAGTGAACTATTTCAAAAAATTCCTCAAAGAAATGTGATATCATGGAATGCTGTGATTAAAGGATATATTCAAAATGGGTTTTTTCTAAAAAGTCCTTAGAAAATTTTAAGAAAATTCAACTAGTGGGTGTAAAGCCCAATTCCTCAACCTTTGAAAGCATCCTTCCTACCTATGTGTGAATTGGAACTTTGGATGAGAGTATGAACATCCATCAAAAGCATATTTGGAAGTGGATTTTTATCAGATATTGTAGTTGCAAGTTCCACTTTGGATCACCAAATCCTTCACAAAAACTTCTACACAAAATTCAATAATGAAGAATTTATGGACAAATTCTCTTTTGAATGATTTCAAATTGTGATCAATTTAATTATTTGTAGCTTATAATATTTTTATGAGATTTGACGTTCCTTGTAGTTTCCTATGCCATTCACTAAAATGACATAAAATCTCAAAACCTGTTAGGTGTGGCAATTCTTAAATATACCTGTACACATACATATATTATATGTGTATATGTATGTGTATTTATGTATTGCCATACATATAATTGTAAGGAATACAATCTCTTTTACATAAATCTAAGATAATTAAGTAAATGCAAACAATTGCAAGAGAAATTGTTTTAAGATATGTGAACCATTTCCATCATTTTAAACAAGTTCAATGTTCTTGTGGAGAATATTGGTGGTGCTAAATGAAACAATCTAAAAAATAGGCTTGCACTATAATAATGTGCACTACATAAGATATCCAGTAATAATGAAGGGACATCTATTAAAACATAACAACAGGGACTTTTTGCCATATGTTGTATTTACAAGTGCCCTAATAGACATACATGAAAATGTGGAAGCATAGACAAGGAAAGCAAACTATTTCCAAAAAAGCCTCAAAGAAATGTGATATCATGGAATGCCATGATTAAAGGATATATTCAAAATGGGTTTTTTCTAAAATTCCTTAGAAAAATTTAAGCAAATGCAACTAGTGGGTGTAAAGCCCAAATCCTCAACCTTTAATCTATTCATAGTAAACAAAATTTTCTTAAACCCTAATAATTACACCCATAAACTGTTGCTTCAATCTATTCATAGTAAACACAATTTGAAATATCAAGGTTTAAAGGCTTGCTTAGATTTAATTATTAAGGTTTAAGTAAATCAAATTTTCTTAAACCCTAATAATTACACCATAAATTGTTGCTTAAATCTATTCACAGTAAACGAAATTTGAAGATATCAGGGTTTTAGGGCTTACTTAGATTCTTGAGTTTGAAAAAAGAAAACCTTGAACCCTCGGCACACATATCTGCATCATAGATGGACATGGAAATACTGTGTCTTTGCCGGATTTACACTCATTCGCTACTTTTTCCCACTGCTCTAATCTGCATCATAGCTGCATCATAACGTAAAGTAGATTTAAATAGTATTCCATACATACATGATACAAAAGAGCTTTTGCTTTCACACCTTATTTCGTGAAACCTTATTTTCAGGTTGGAGCTTGCCAAATTGGAGAAGTGAAAGGTCAATACTAGTGAGCAAGAGTTTGGAGGAGCAGGAACCAATAGTGGTGGGAAAAGTAGCAAAAATGTGAAAAGCAACCAAAAAATGGCCAAAAATGATGAACGACTAATATAATAAATATAACTAATATATTATATATAATATAATTATATTTATTATTATATTTAATAGTATATATAGGTTATATTATTATTATATATTGTATTCTATAATAAAAAATATTAAATATAAATATAAAATTATTATAATTAATATATTCTTATATAGAACAAATTAAATTAATATATAAAAATTTGATAGTTTAATTGATCTTTGGAGATATTAGGAAAAAGAAAGAGAGATAGAGGGAGAGACAATTCTATATAGAGGAATATATACTAACACTTACGCCTAAAGGAGGTTCAAGGATTGCGCCAATAGAAAACTATATGTATGTTAATATGTTAGAGAGTATGTGTTTGTGCATGGATGTGCTACAAATTCTAGTTGCATGTGGCTAGCTTAAACAATTAATAATAAGTGTTAAATAATGGAATGAAATAAATTTAGATAAATCTAGATTAGGGCTCCCCATCATACTTCGCGCTCTTGGGCTTAGATGTAGTGAAGTTAGGGCTCCCTAACATGCTTCCTCTCTCACCCCATCATGGTGGACTATTGGAATAACACTATTGATTCTTGAATCCTTAAATGATCTATTCAAATGGATTGAAATAATTGATAATATATATGTATTATATGTACCATAACTCTTATTGAATCATTGGTAGAACTATATGTTATCTGACATGATTGCAGGACCGAATTATTTGTGTGACTAATTATTTAGTCATTTTTATTTGTGAAATGTTAAAATATTTTATAAAATATGTGAAGGCCTTAAGACTGCACCGAGAGGCAATGCCTTCCATGCAATAGGTATTTTTGGTGCACTAAGCAACCTAGGCGGCCAAATGGCTCGGTTAGGTAGGGGTCCCATGAGGGGGCCTTAAGCTCTATGGATTATGATCAAATTTGAAAGAAAAAAGAATAGAGTAATAGTCATTTATTTAGTCATTTTTATTTGTTTGATATTAGTCATTTAGTTGTGATTTTACCCGATGACCAAATTAGTCACTTATAAATGACCAAATTAATCATTTATTTTCCAAATTGTACTAGTGTTAGTCACGTGACTAAAATTTTTAGTCACGTGACTAAAAGTTTTAGTCACATGACTAAAATTTTTAGTCACGTAGTCATTTATTTTCCAAATTCTACTAGTGTTCAGAGTGGAAAGTACTCCAAATTATACATTTTCAATTCCTCTTCACACAAACTGGCTACTCTAATTGCACTGCATTTGTAGTTCCCTCTTACAATAGGAAATCTAAGAGAAGCCTTCTTATGAGCCACACTATAAAGAGCTTGGGACTACTTCAACTGTCTTACCAACTATAGTAACACCATTTTATCTGTAGGGTACCTGGGCAGCATGAAAGGATGTCCTTCAACCCTTCCACCCTAATGTAGGTGAAAGTGGGAAACTAAATATATCAGCCTCCAATTTGTCCAATAACACTTTGTGCTTCCAAAGAAAATCTTTTGGCTTTATCATCTTCCATTATTCTAACCAGCTTCATGGAAAACACATCATTGACCCTCCGATAATGCTCCTTGTATCCATGAATAATAATTTAGGGTACATGAGCATATATCAAAATATTTCCTACTTCTCTGCCCAGAGTATCAATTCTTTTCAACCCTTGTTTATTTTCCCTTAAGGCACAAGAATAAATCACATATGACGAGATAGAAAAACATCTAGACTTTGCAAATTCCTTTATCCAATCATGTAATTTGTCACTAATAAATCTTCCCCAATGCATTGGCATAGGACCTTCCATAAATTTAGCTATGATTACAAACATCCATGATTTGAACTTACTAGCATCTCACAATCCAGCTATCCTACTTAGCATGGTTATAATATCTTGAACATCTGGGTTGAACATAGACCTTAGAATTGGATTTTTCTACTTTGTAATCTTCTCCTGGCACCACTCTGTGTTCATAATTTCTTTGTTGTGTTCTTCAACACTCAAGTAGGTTTTGGCTTTCGCCTTCATATCAATATGGTACATCTGAGTAAATGGAGGAAGCCCAAATGTATATATAATTCCTTTCTTAGATAGATCTGCATAGGTTCTTCCATCCTTCTCAATGACTCTTTTGTCTGGGTTGTAGTGGTTCAAACATTTCATGACCAATTCCAGGGCCTCCATAGCTAGTAAAAACCCTCCTGCTAAAAGTAACCCACTTGCTATAACATTCCTTGTACATTGAGAAGTGTTTTCTTGCCATGCCAGTGTGAGAAATTCAACATCAGAATACCATCCGATATGAGTATCATTAGCTATCCCAATAATTGGTATAGCTTGTGAAGTACAGTATTTGAATTCATCTTCTAGTTTTGCTTCAGAAGTACTCATTTTTTCTGACATATTCTACATTTTCAAATATGTGTTTTGTGTACGAGTTAGGGTTAAATTTAACCATTTATTTTTAACAATTTATAAAACTTTCAATTCACCTTTCAGTTAAATTCAAATCAAAATAATCAACATTTCATTTCTTTAAAAAAAAAAGGGAAATACCATTTTCTCGAGACTTTCATGCGTGAAAATGATTAACAGATTTATATTATTCGAGACATACTTGGTTTTGTTGATGATATCAATTTTTTTAGAATGCAACCTTGAAACCCTTAGTATTTGTGTTCTTAGTTTCTCAAAATTTACCTTTCCTTATGTGCCATAGTATTAGTCTCATTCATTCAATGTCCTTTGCAAGTTTGCAGTATGACATGTTGAACAATCCAGATAATTGAGGGGGGGTGAATCATTTATCCTAAAACAATTTTCTTGACTTTAATTAATCTGGAGCAAGCTTAAATCAATTAGATAATAATAATAAAAATATGAACATGAAAGCACATAACACCATGCATAATGAACACCAAAATTTACATGGAAACCCAAGATGGGAAAAACCATGGAGAATGCTAATTCTCAATTATAAAATACCAGTTAAGGTGATTTTTACAAGGGCTCACTACCAAAATGCTCACTGCAGGTAAGGCTCACTGTTGGTGGGCTCACTACCTAATTAATAGAAAACATCTGATTACAAAATAGTCTCACTGACAAAAATGAATTGATGAAGCTGCATCTATATATGCATGAATTCAGTTCCGGTTTAGAGCACAATAGATGTCTACAACAAATCTGGTCAAGAATCTTCTGCCCAATTTCCTTGCACAACCTCTACACTACTGATTACATCTTCTTGACACTTCCATGTTGCTTCCTTCTTTGTTTTTTATTGCATAATCCTTCACATTCTTGTCCGCACACACCACACTTCTTCTCTTGAACCAAAGAGATGTTCTATATATATATATGTACCAATAGAACAAAGTGATTCAGCCTAGCAAAACATGTTGGCTTGAAGAAAAACCTTGAAATATTCAATAAGGCTTAGCACACTAGCACCGAACCCAAAGGATAGGTCGCACATAAAGATATCCTTACCATGTTACCAAGGTACCCATAAATAGGTCATACATAAGATATCATAATTACCAAAAGATAGAAAAATTTGAATTACATTAAATATATTCTGGAGCTGATGGGAATGCCACAACCAAGACCAAATCTTGATTTCGATCAATTTCAGTATCAACTAGAGAAATGCAGTTAGACATGACAAAACTTGTAACATGTTACATGAATGTCAGGATAGAAAGGATACCTAGAATAAGCTTTGAGCACAATAGCCAATATCAAAAGATTAGTCTTCATTATTTTGCATTATTTGACTTTCACGAGTGTCCCAAAAAGGAGTACTGCCATATCCAGATCAAGGATAACATCCATACTACCCAACATCATAGGATAGATCATTTTTGTATAACATCTGGAGCACAACCTTTCGAATCCCAGGTTTTGACATCAATGACAACAATTTCAAATCTTCTCAACAACTTCTCAACGATATCCCCCTTTGGCATTGATGGAAAAACAACAAAAACACAAAAACTGCAAGCACTCCCCCTTTGTCAAGAAATTCAATTCTTTTTTTCTTTTTTTTCTCTTCATTTTCTCCCCCTTTTTTCCATCAAAGGAAAAGGGGAAAATAAGAAAATTTAGGAAATCAAGTAAAAATAACACTTTTCACATGAAATTTTTTCTTGTACCTTTCTCTCACAAGTGGAAGAATCCTCTTCCAATCTTGCACAACATAAACCATTCTGGAACACATATTGTCCAATAGATTCAATAGCTCAAATGATGATGACCAGTCCAGAGATAGGAATTGAAGTTCACAATCCTTCGCATCAGAGAGTATCCTAGAGAGATGATCTAACTGGACCTCAACAATTTCTTTGACCAACCAGATATTTTTAACCAAATATCCCCTCTTTCTTTGAGTAGACAATAACTCAACTTGCAACTCACCAACTCTTATTCTTTTTTTTTCCATATTTATCTTTGAAGAAGTCAAAACACTTCCCAATATCATTCAATTTAGATTCAATAGCTTCAATTTTTCTTCTAAATTTTTCAATATTAGTAGGCCACTGGAGACAGTACCTGTAGATGTCAAACATCTCCTTAATGCATTCTCTTGTCTCACCAATGTGTTTGGATAAATTTTGTTTGGATTTGACACACCTTCTCTCAATCATAACTTGGATCTTATGACCTTTAGATCCTTCCTACAACAACCTTTCTTCAACAACTTCTACCAAATCATCTGGTAACGAGTCAGAAACAACTAAAATAATAATACCCTTTTTGAGAAGATAATCGAAAAAAAGCATTTTAAATTCTAGGCCTACTGTCCAAAGAGCAGGCATACCACATTTCACCAATATTTTTCATATTACCTTTATCCAACACCAAACGAACTTCATCTAGATCGAAAGAGTCAAATCTAGGCAAAGACTCTTCTTCCTTCTCCTTCTCTTTTGTGATAGTGATGACATCCTTTGTGTTAATTTTCCTCCTTTTAGGTTCCAAAGGGGAACCACCAATGACAACCTCTAACTCCTTACTGGAGGAGGAACCCTCCTCAAACTGACTGATAGGCATAGCACTAGACATTAACATACTAGAGCATAGATCCATTTGCAGGGATGAGAAATAAATTTTACATGCATTTTCTTTATCTCCCATACATTCCAAATATATGTAAACTTGCTTTTTGATAGGGATGCTAGACTTCCACTTAATATTTTCTTTTGATGGTAATGAATTCAGAAAGTAGAATACTAAACACATGAGTAGAGACCCAAACCGGAAGGGATAACTCTCAACCAAATACATTCTAACATTCTCAATTAGGTTTTCCATTATTAGGCTACACAGGTCAAACTATTTTTTTCCTTCACCATCTTATGTGCAAGATACACAACAATAGCTGAAGTAGAACCTTCATGATTTCAGAAATAGATTTTTTAAGTGATACCATAAGCAACATAACTTACTATAGGATCGGCAATGGTATTTATCAATAGAGCTCGAGGATCTTTTTTGATATCGGTAAGTTCCTCCATATCTTTGTATTTCACCGTTTTCTTCCCAAGGAGGTCACCAACATTGCACAATCCAGTAATAGCTTCAATGGTTTCCTTAGTGATCAGATAGGGTTTGTCCAAAATGATGCTTCCATCCATGAATCAACTCAACAGGAACAAGATAGATTCTTTGTCGGAAATCCAGGGAAATTCTCCCCATAGATTCATACCCAAGGCACTTACATTCTGCAATTCATCAAACTTCAACCCTAGTTCCATTTCCTTCATCTTCTAATGATCAAATTCATCCAACTCTACTCCCTTTAGTCTCGGCGAAATACTTCCACTCGATTCACTGTTAACCAATGTAGATTCCATTGTCGCGCTTAGCTTCTTCAATACTTTTATTGCTCAGTGAAACTTCTTTTCCTTCTTTGAAAACTATGAGAAATGATTTGAATCTCCACCTTTTATCCTTAATTGCTCATGATGATTTCACCACCAAAAAATTACATCGATGACACCATTAATTTTACGCTTTTCAATCAGTTGAATTAAGCTTCATCACACATCAATATTACTTCAGAAAGGGGGAACTGTCAGGATATGCATTTCAAAACTCCCCCTGAGCCAAGGAAATTGGCTCAGATTCTGGAAGAGCATGTACTAAGATCTGGTCCCACGGAAGAGTTCCCCACACTTGTTTCATTTTTCTTCCAAACCATGGCTATCTTCTTCTTATATTCATCTGATTCTACAATCTTATTTTTGTTTTCGGGATTTTTTGGAGAAACATATCTGCATGAGTTAGCATAATTTCTAGGTTGAATGCACTTGTAACATCTTTGTCTTGACTTAATTGAGTGAACCCTAGATCTGCACTTATTAGCTTTGTGACCATAACCATGACATAAAAGGAAATTACCATGAAAGAGATTATTCATTCCATTCCTTCTAGTCAGATTAGATAATTGACTTCTGCAATGAATTGCTTTGTGACCGAATTTGTGACAGTTAAAGCATTTGAGTACTTTGTTCCTTCTTGCTTCTGCACTCTAAAACCTTATGTCCAAATTTTTTTCACAGAAAATAATGACCATTAAATGATAAGTACCTTTGAGCATTTGGTTTCCTGACCAGAGGTTTTTTTGTAGGTGTTCTAGAGTTCCAGACCTTGCTTGTTACAATAGATCTTGTTTCAGCTTCAACTACCTTTTCTTTGCCCTTAGTGTTCTGATTTGATCTTTCACTTGAGAATCCAAGTCCTCCCTTATCCTTGTGACATTTTTGTAGGGACACGAGTTGATCCAGAATTATGCTACTTTCACATACTCTTGCTTCTAATTTTATATTTCTTAACTCTTGATCTAACTTCTCATTTTCTTCTAATTTTTGTTTGATGGTATCTTTGAGATTTTCATCAGCCTTCTTCCATTCTTCCATTTTTTATTTGATGGAATCTTTGAGATTTTCTTTAGTATTCTTGCATTCATCTAACTACAGCTTTAGATTCACAATACTTTCCTTTGACTCCTTAAATTCCTTGCAGACCTCTCTATGTCTTGCTTTGAATTTCTAGATTTTCTCCCTTAGCTTTAAGATACAAGCATTTGCCTCCTTGATGTTTTCTTTCAATTCTTCATTTTCATATTCTATGTTTTCCATGTCATCTAACATTGTCTTCAATTCTTCATCAAAGTAATAGTCTCCTGCCATCATGTTAAACTACCAAGATCTCCCTCAAGCGGTTAAGCTCTATCTACAAGGGACCAGGCTCTGATACCAATTGTTGAACAGTCTAGATAATTGAGAGGGGGGCTAAATCAGTTAGCCTAAAACTATTTTCTTGACTTTAATTAATCTGGAGCAAGCTTAAATCAATCAAATAATAATCAAATAGATATGAAAATGAAAGAACATAACAACACCATGCACAATGAACACCAAAATTTATGTGGAAACCCAAGATGGGAAAAACCATGGAGAATACTAATTCTCAATTATAAAACACTGGTTAAGGTGATTTTTACAAAGGCTCACTATTGGTGGGCTCAGTACCTAATTAATATAAAAACATCTGATTACAAAATAGTCTTACTAAAAAAATGAACTGATGAAGTTGCATCTATATATGCATGAAGTCGGTTATGTTTTAGAGCACAATATTTGTCTACAACAAATTTGGTCAAGAATCTTCTACCCACTTTCCTTGCACAACCTCTACACTACTAATTACTTCTTCCTAACACTTTCCTTCTACTTCCTTCTCTATTTCTTATCGCATAATCCTTCACATTCTTGTTCACACACACCACACTTCTTGTCTTGAACCAAATAGATGTTCTATATATATGTACCCATAGAACAAAGTAAGTCAGCCTAGAAAAACATGTCTGCTTGAAGAAAAACCTTGAAATATTCAATAAGGCTTGGAACGCTAGCACCAGACCCAAAGGATAGGTTGCACATAAAGATCTCCTTACCACATTACCAAGGGACCTGTAAATAGGTCATACATAAGATAACATAATTACCAAAAGATAGAAAACTTTGAATTACATGAAATATATTCCATAGTTGATGGGAATACCACAACCAAGACCAAATATTTATTTCCATCAATTTTAGTATCAACCAAAGAAATGTAGTTAGACATACCAAAACTTGTAACATGCTACATGAATTTATGGATAGTAAGGATACCCGGAATAAGCTTTTAGCACAACAACCAATATCAAAAGATTAGTCTTCATTATTTTTCATGAACTAACTTTCATGAGTATCCGAAAAAGGAGTACTTCCATATCCAGATCAAGGATAACATCCATACTACCCAACATAATAGGATAGATCATTTTTGTATAACATCTAGAGCACAACCTTGCAAACCCTAGGTTTTGACATCAATGACAACAATGCCAAATCTTCTTAACAACTTCTCAACATGACACAAAGTAGAGTGTTATAAAAGAAATTGTATGCTTGAGGTGTTGCTAAGTATGTGTGTAGTTCACCACCTTCATTAATTACCTGTTACAAACACATTAATTTCTCGAATAAAGGTGTAATCATGGTGAATTAGGGTTCAAATTATGAACACCAAGGTTTATACGCGGGCTCATTGTTGGACAAAAAGATGGCACAAAAAATCTTAAGTGGAACTCTTGTGTCACTTTGATTTTTACAAGGAAATGGAATTTAAGATATGTGATCATTTACGATCACCAGGATTGACAACCTTCGATATCGAACCTTTGAAAGATTACTAGGAACCAAGACACTTACCTCCAAGCTTAAAGAAAATTGGGAGTAGAGAGAGGAACTCAGGACTGAGTTCAAGAGAGATCAAATGTGATTCAAAATTTTCATAACAGAACCTATGATTTCTAAACTTTGGCTAAGAAGCAACCATCAGACTAACCGATGTAGGAAAAGACACGATCATTGAGATTGAAAGCGTTCGGGTGACGATTTATTGGGTGGGACTAAGATCAATCAAAGATACAACATCTTTGATGCAACCGCAACAACTCCAGGACTCCATTTTATGATAAATCGATAAAACTTTGTGAAGAGACCGAGACACCAAAATTGGGAAAGAACAAGGACTTAATTAAAGACCAAGCAGATTAAAAATGAAACTTGCAATTTTACCAACCCCCAAAAACAATACCAAAGCAAGGAAAAGTGAAAAGGGAAAAAAGAAAAAAGGGGGATCCACATTTTTCCAAGGGGAAAAATGGGGCATGTTGTGAGACCACACAACAACTACCAACCAACAAAACTAAATACCACAATAGAAAGTCAATTCTAGATCTAAAACCCATGCTTCATATTTTTTTAGTCTTCTAATTATAAATAGTGAAATTTTCATTCTGACATTCCAATTCCACTTTAGCTAGCATACAAGATTAAGTATTATTGAGCTCACGTGTGTGCAATTTATTATTTACGCTACAACAAAATTAGAGCATAAGACTTATTTGCATTAACCTACATAATTTGGAAATTCCCTTTTAAGCCAACCATGGATAGAGCCTTGCTTCCAATCAAGCATTTATAGCCTCGACGAGGTTATCTCTGTAATTCCCCCAAACATTGATCTACTGCTAGTCAGGCGTCCATAGCCCCGGTAGAGATATTTGGATAGCCTAAAGAGTTGATTTTTGTTTTGATATTTATTTTATAGCTCATTTTTCTTTTGATATTTCATTGATAGCTCATTTTCACTTGCAAGCAATGAAGCCCACTAGTAGGTTGGGAATTATAGTGGTAGAAAAGGTAGTCTTTTGATTTTTCACTCAATCCAAATAACTATTGTAGACACTTAAAAATGACTTAGGCCTGCAAACTCTATTTTTACCACTTTCGTCCTAGCATAATTATGACATCTTAATTATGTCCTTGGTCCACATTCGACTATTGATTAAATAATTCATAATTATTTAATTAATTCATGTCCTTTTATTCTTCATGATTATTAAGTAAATAAATTTTATTTATTTATTAAATACGTCATTAATTGTCTAAGTCTTCCCTTAATTAAATAAATTTCTTAATTTATTTAATTACCTTTCGTCATTCATTTCTTCATGATTATTAAATAAATAAATTTTATTTATTTATTTAATGTCACTAATTGTCATAATTAAATGAATTGATTAATTTATTTAATTATTAATCATATATGCTAAATTAAATAATTATCTTTAATTATTTAATTGCCAAAATTAACATTTCTCTCATTTTAAATAAGTTAATTATTTAAAATGATTTCACATTCTTAACTGTCAATTCATTTTAGTAAATAATATGAAAATCGGTTATTTATTATTTCACAAAATCCATATTTTGAATTAATTTAATTCAAAATGGTAATATTCCTCCAAAAATCAAGTAATCGGGCAGATTCTTGATTTTTCAAATTTGATCTTTAGTCCAACTCTTATCTTCTCGATTTTCAAAAATATTTATTTTCTAATTAATTATCTCATTTATTCTCTACCGCCGATTCGATCTTCTTAGATGGCATCTCGACCACTCGTTTAAGGATTTTTCCCTAACCCTGATTAGGAATTATCAGATTTAATCTCATCCTCTGATTTTAGGTCTCTGTCGAAAGTCGATCTCGTCCATCCATTCAAAATGGCATTTTCTATAAAATGTTATTTTTCTCACATTTTTGGATTACGCACATAGATTACATTATTCTGGCATATTAAGACTTAGAGTTATTTTAGAATCATTTTGTCATAGGCATAGGCATAGACTTTAATTAAATCCTTCAAAGCTTGTGTAGGACTTAGACTTTCATTTTCAAATTGCTCGCACGTTGAATCTGAGGGAAACACATCAACCAACAAGTTAAAAGGTGCTACGAAAATGAATCATGGAGGCTTCGGCGATTAGTTGGTATAATCGTTCTATTTATATTTGTTTTCATTGTACTTTGTACTTTCTTTGGGTTTATGCTCATATGCTTTCAATTCATTTGATAAACTAACCTGAAAATTAACCCTTAGATATATTGGTGAACCTGATGTGAATCTTACAATTTTGTAGATAAATTGGTTTGTTTTCTTGTTTGTTTTTGTTGTTTTGCAGGTTACAGCCAAGATTTCATACGAAATCCCGTCATCTTCTTTTGAGCACAGAAAAATGGGCGCATGAAATTTTTTAAAATGATTATTTGAGTTTAGTAGGTCTTGTTCTTAGCTTTCTGGAACTTCAAACGGTTTAAAATTTTGTTAAGATTTGAGAAAGTTATGACTGTTTTAGTATTTGTTGTTTTTTAATCTAGCTTTTAAAACCCACGTTTTCTTTTGCCTATAACATTTTTTTTGTGCAGAATCTTGGAAAAATACTTTCTGGGTTTTGAAGGTTTGATTTTCAGCTTTCTATGGATTCAAACGATTTAAAATTTTGTTAAATTTTGATAAATTTATCGCTGTTTTAATTTGTTGTTGTCAATAAACTTTTATTTTGAGTTACTAATCTCTTGTTTTCAGCATGTGGCACAGCTTAGAGGGAGTCTAAAAAATTGTTTCTATAGAAACAAAAATAAAAAAAATTCATTTCTTTAGGCATAATCAATTTTGTTTGCTTTCAACAACAACAAATTGCATTTACACTCATGAGGATAAAAAATGAACCACAATTTGCATGTCACTCATTTGGTCTTAAAATGAACAACAAATTGCATTTACACTCATGAGGATAAAAAATGAACCACAATTTGCATGTCACTCATTTGGTCTTAAAATGAACAACAAATTGCATTTACACTCATGAGGATAAAATGAACCACAATTTGCATGTCACTCATTTGGTCTTAAAATGAACAACAAATTGCATATTTCATTCATGGGGGTTAAAACGAACAACAAATCTGCATGAATCACTCATTGGGCCTAAAATTTACAATTACAACTTGCATTTTCATGTCATTGGGCTAAAATGAACACAAGAATGCATTGAAACTCATATGGTTAAAATGAACTTGCATTCTCATGGCATGAGTTTAAAATGAACTTTGTTTTTCATATTTCAAGTTAAACTTTTAAAAAGAACAAAGTGTTTTGTGTGTCCTCCTCACATTATCATTTGGTAATTAAAATTTACAAGTGTCTTCAAATTTTGTCACCTTGATGCAATAACCGAAGTATCATCTCCCCTTGCGCATTCATGTGATCTTGGGTGTAAGAGAAACGGTTATTGCCTCTAGAACTTGGGCCTATTCTAGTGGGAAAAAGTACTCACCCCAGGACGACTCAGACCGGTAGCACCCTGAACCCGAGAGACTTACAGCCGGTATATAAAAGTGGATTATTGGGGAAATCCTAAGAATCACGCGTATGGTTCCGACGAGATGGATATGAAAGGGGACTATCTCCGCATGGATCATGCCCTACGAATGAAATGCCCGTACTAAACACCTTTTGTTTTAGAGGCCAACCATTTTTTAGCCGTTGTTTGGTATAGTGTAGGGTAGAGTATCATACCCGAAGACACTCACTACTGATCCCTTTGAGTAGAGATAGCAGTTCTTGGGAAGTCACTACCCAAGAATTTGAAGTTGGTGTGCTTGAATGACGTTAATGAGCCGTGGAGGGGAACCAATGCCACCAAACTTCTAAGCTATCCGCTCTCGAGAAGGAAAGGTGTTTAACACCAATCCGAGGTATATCGGTGGGCTATACCAAGTATACAAACCCTTGGCCTATTGGCCCATTAGGATCGTGCTTGTCTCATGTGCGTTTGCATACACCAAAATATTGTGCTTGCCAAGTGTTTTCAGACATTCAAACAAAACAAAACATCACTGTCACATACCAGAAATCAAAGTCAAACTTTTCCAAACTGTGCATAAACATCTTTTTTTAGAAGCATAGGGTGGGTAGGTAACTTTCTTCCAAGTCATTTGGACCTTTGCATTTCCATTCTTTAGAAATTCAAGTCATCTTAGTCATCACCTTGCATAATTCATCCTTTAAAAATCCAAAAATATTGTCATAACTTTCATCATAGTCCTCATTTGGCATCTAGACTTGGCATTAGTCATTTTCCTTAGTCAACATTTTCATATTAGTCTTCATTGTCACCTTGGCATTTGACATCCTTTCTTGACAATTTTATTACCTTGTATTAGTCATTTCCTTTAGACAAATGTCATTATCACTCTGCATTTAACAACATCATAACATCCACCACCTTGTCTTCCCTTCAACAAAATATTGATAGGCTTGCTAGTAAAGTTGAATACCAGTTACTCTGTAGAGGCCAATACCAACAAGCCTTCGACTTTAAGAGACAATTTCTCCAAACCAAAAATCAATGTCCTTTGTACCAACAATCCATGAGTCCTAGTCCTTCGTTTGTCTACCCTCACTACCAAAATCCACTTAACACCATCCATGACATTAGTCCACAATAAACATGCATTAATCACCCTTATCCTAACTTTGACAAGGGAAACCAACTGTCCACTAGTCCGTTACAAGTCTCCACGTCATATTCTAGTCCTTCACCTATTAATCTTGTCTATGTCTACATGCCTTATCAACCATCTACCAAATCATGTCAAGTCCCCACATCATACCATATTGATCGGGTCCAAGTCTCCACGCCCTATTTTAGTCAACCTTACACTAGTCCATTCCAAGTCCCCATGTCCTATTCTAGTCCTTCACATGCTAGTCCAATCCAAGTCTCCATGTCATATCCTAGTCCTTCACACACCAATCTAGTCCAAGTCCCCATGTCATATCCTCGTCCTTCACCAACTAGTCCAGTCCAATTCCCTGTGTCCTATCCTAGTCCTTCATTCACTAATCCTTTCCAAGTCACCCCCTCACAAGCCACATCCAGTCATGAAAATTTTGTCATTACTCAAAGGCACATCCCATTTTCTAAACTTGAGGATACATGTCAAAATGAAAGCCCAAAGCATGACCTTATAATGTCACCCGCATGTCAAGAACAAGGTGGTCCATCCCATAATCCTATCTTAAATCCCATTCAAGAAGTCCTTCAAGAAAATCATGACATCCAAAATACACCTACCATTGACCAAGAAGTCCAAACCCATGACAACCCCATCTTTGACCAAGACCCTACCATTGACCAAGAAGTCCAAATTCATGACAACCCCATCTTTGACCAAGACCCTACCATTGACCAAGAAGTCCAAATCCATGACAACCCCATCTTTGACCAAGACCCTACCATTGAAAAAGAAATCCAAAACGATCCACTCCTTGACCTTTACACCATTCATGATCAAACACTTTCCGACCCTATATAGGCCTTGACTATTGACACTTTCCAAAATGAGACACTTGCCTCCATGACACACATAGACGATATTCCTCAAGAACAAGAGTCTTCCATTATGGACATATTTGCAAATGATTGAGCTATAGCTGAATTTACTGGACTCTATGACATTGACCATAACGATGGCTACAAAATTGACTTGGAAGCACCAATAGAATCATCTGAACTTGACATGTCACAAGATCAGATCGAAGATATCAGTTAGAAATATGTCCAACATGACAATGAAGCTAAGGCACTTTATCAACTAGGATCATTTATCTTTGTTAAAGCAGGCTTTCTCGTAGATGAAAATATTCCAAGTAATAGTGTCCACATACATCATGATGGGTTAGCATCTTGCTTTCAAAACAATAAATACCCCATCGCAAACAAAATTTGTCAAAACATGCAATATCAAGGCAAAGGACTAGGCATACACGAGCAAGGAATTCAAGAACCAATACAGCTCCAAGAAAATTACAGACATCAAGGTCTTGGCTATTCTTCAGTCATCAACTCTAACGATGTCAGTGGAACCTCCTCGATACTGAGGGAAACCTTGTCAGATACAAACATCAAAATGGAGTCCATGAGAAATCCTTGTCATAAGATTGTTGCCAACACCTCTTCCATCCACACCATAAACCATCATTCCATCATAAATAAACCTTCCCTTTGGAACCAACAAAAAAAAATTTCATACAAATCAAAAGATCAAAATCAAATGTCAAAGGCCATTGAATCAAACAAAAAGAAAAGTGGACATATGAAGTTAAAATGGATCCCAAAGAAATATGGATCAAACAAAGAAAATATTCCAAATTCAAAAGTCAATCAAAATGTGGAGCCACAAGACAAGAGGACTCCCACATACAACAAATGTCCACCTCCTTCAAAATGGTCATCAAGCAAGGCATCTAAAGGTGTTGGTTCCAAATGCCATCCCTCCAAAATCCATCATCCAACATCCCAAGTTTGGAAAATAAAAAGTGATTCATCCAAACGTCCAAACAATCTTTTCATGTCTACCATCAAAATTCATAACCCTACATCTCACCTAAAGTACAAAAATTTCATGTCACACATTCGTCACATCTTGGCAACAACTCTTTACCACAAGGACTCTCATGACACTGTATCGCGATGTGTGTATTCTGATAAGGCCAACCCTAGTATTAGAAAGGATCACAATGACATCAATCAATTGTATGCAAGCGCTATGATCCTGACAAGACAGTTCCTTCAGCAAGGTCATTATTGGCATATCATGGCACCAGTCTCTACATCGGCACCGTCAGCAGGTTCAAAAAAATCAGTGGTTAGTTAAAGCATCAAGGTCATCCTAAAATATCAAAAATACAAAAAAATTGAAAAATCAAAAAATTGTCACCCTGATGAAAACTTGGCAAATAGGCGTCTTGGTGACACCAAAAAAATAAAAAAGTCAAGAAAATAGTAAAGAGAAAAATTTCATCCAATGGTGAAAACCTGGCAAATAGGCGCCCTGGATAAGTACCATGATGAAAACCTGGCAAACAGACGTCATGTGTAAAATAAATCATCTATGTGGACTTTTACACTTGGGGGAAAGTCGTCTCATTTCCCATGTCTTCCTCATGACATTTACGTCCATCTAAGCCCTATCATTTCTGCACATTTTTCCCACCTACCTTGGTTTTGACATAAAACTGACACACATAAATCATGTTTTGGGGAAATTTTTTGACATGCCTATCCTTTGGTCATACATTATCTGTGAAATGTCATGTCATTACTGACATAACCTCATTATCCTTATGTGACATAGTCCTTGAAAATAATATGACAATTCCCTTAGTCTCATGTCTCTCATACTTTACCAAGGCCACCTCTCATCCTTTCATGTATGTCACCTATCTTGGTTTTCCCTTGTCAAACGGTCTAAGGATACTCCATCATCCCTTTTAGTCCTAACCAAGTCATTCCAAATGCAAAGAGTCTAATCTATACAAGCAAATTATTCAAAACATTACTTGCCTTTGTTCCTGGCCCAACTATAGACCTCGATACTTTTGTCACATTATTGTCATCCTCACGTTGTTTCGGGATGCGTCATTCCCGCGTCAAACAACATTGTCATCACCTACCAATTGGTATTCAGCTTGACTAGGGGCACAATCATGTTTGTCCATGGATTCTCATGTGTAGGCATCAATCACATGTATTTGTCATGATCCTCTTAAACCATTCAAAAAGACAAAAAACATCATAAAATGTCTTGAAAAAAGACAAAAAATATCATAAAAAGTCCTAAAAAAAGACCAAAAACATCGCAAAAAGTCTTTAAAAAAAGATAAAAACATCATAAAAAGTCTTGAAAAAAGACCAAAAACATCACAAAATGTCTAGAAGAAATACCTAAAAATTGAAAAACATCCCAAAGAAATCACAACAAACATCAAACTACTTGAAAAACGCAAAACAAAGTCACATTTCCGCATGTCCATCACATTAGTCAAGTATTTGTCATTTGTTTGAACTATGTTGTCTCTACGCATTTGCTATGTAGGCAAGGCTCATTTGTGAGTCCCCGAGACATTAGGTCAGTACTTTTAGGTTGGTCAAAATAAAATCATGGCACAATCTTTGGTCATCAAGACAGTCATTGGTCGTGTCGAACTACGAGGTCTCTGAGTTATGACGTAGGCAAAGCCATATGTTGATGAGCCCCCGAGACTGCACTAGGTCAGTCCATTAGGGTTCATGGCACTACACTGACACACACAACAAAAGTCTTCAAGTCAAGGCAAATCATTTTTCAGATGGAAAAACTCCTAAAACAAAGTGAAACAATCATTTATTCAAACATGAAAAACACATCAGCATGTCAAAGAAAATCGACACATGGTCAACACAAGTCAAACTCAGTAAAAAAAAGTCAAATGATCATAACCTGTCAAACTGTCAACTCTTGGTTAGCTTTTAGATGTGTCTTTCTGAAAGATAACCTCTGTCATTCATGCCTTAGGATGTGTCTTTCCTAGGCATCGTCACCGTCATTCGACATTTTGAGGGATCCTCTTGACATCTAAGGATCACTCCTCTTGATATCAATATTCTTCATATGTGTCCTTCTGAAGAACAAACTCTGTCATTTATGCCTTAGGATGTGTCTTTCCTAGGAATTGTCATCATTTTGAGGGATCCCTTTTGACATTTAGGGATCAATCCTCTCGACATCAACATTATTCAAGATGTGTCATACCTGAATTTGACAATTTTTGGCATTCGTCATCTTGGCATCGTCAAAACCTTGACACCCTGACATCTTAACATCATCAAACCTAACATCTTGACATCAAAACATAGGGTATCCAGACACACTTGGAAATCACTTGGCACTTGTCTTTTGGCTTTCATCATGTTACTAGTTTTTCAACAAGATCCTGACAACAGGATTTAGAAAAGCAGCGACGTATCATGATTGTCTTATCTTGTCTTTTGGCTTTCATCATGGTACTAGCTTTTCAGCGAGATCCTGACAACAAGATTTAGAAAAGTAGCGACGTATCATGATTGCCATATCTTATCTTTTTTCTTTTATCATGGTACTAGCTTTTCAGCGAGATCCTGACAACAGGATTTAGAAAAGTAGCAACGTATCATGATTGTCTTATCTTGTCTTTTGGCTTTCATCATGTTACTAGCTTTTCAACGAGATCCTGACAACAGGATTTAGAAAAGCAGTGATGTATCATGGTTGTCTTATCTTGTCTTTTAGCTTTCATCATGTTACTAGTTTTTCAATGAGATCCTGACAACATGATTTAGAAAAGTAGCGACGTATCATGATTTTCTTATCTTGTATTTGAATATTTTATCATGTTACTAGTTTTTCAGCAAGATCCCAACAACAAGATTTAGAGAAGCAATGATGTATCATGACGTTTGTCTTGTCTCTTGACACGCATGTTACTAGTTTCTCAGCGAGGTCCTGATTAAAGGATTTAGAAAAGCAACGACGTATCATGATAATGGTTTTATTGTTGTATTTTGACAATCATGTTGCTAGTTTCTCAAGGATGTCTTGGAAATAGGATTTAGAGAAGCAACGATGTTTCATGACTTGTCTTTCTTGTCTTTTTTACTTGCGATTGGTTATGACAAAAAGACTGGGGAAACTGCGCTCTTAGTATGAGTCATGATCATCCTTGTCTATGATTGCTTGTCTTACGTGATGGTACGACCTTGCACACCTTGATCTATGTCATATCATGGTGTTTGTTGGCCATCACAACAATTTTCCCAATGATGATTAAGAACAATAAATCTAAAAGTCCTATGATAAATTTTTGAAGGATTTGGTATAGGAACTAACATCCATCTCATTTTTTCTTGTCATCTTCTCTCGCCCATCTCATATAGGCATTGCATCCATATCATCATCCATATCTTTTGCACTAACATTTCTTTGTCTCTTCATATTCTAGTCTTCTCATTAATTTCAAAAGCACACCCATGTTCTTGGAACCTGTCTGTCCTTTCAAGGGGCATACCATAACCCTCATTGTCATTCTTCCTCATCTTATTTTGCACTCGGACATATTTTTGACTTATTTTCTTTGTCACAATGTGACATGCTACATTATGACAAAGAGGGGCAAAATGTAGACACTTAAAAATGACCTAGGCCTGCAAGCTCTATTTTTACCACTTTAGTCCTAGCATAATTATGACATCTTAATTATGTCCTTGGTCCACATTCGACTATTGATTAAATAATTCATAATTATTTAATTAATTCATGTCATTTTATTCTTCATGATTATTAAATAAATAAATTTTATTTATTTATTAAATACGTCATTAATTGTCTAAGTCTTCCCTTAATTAAATAAATTTCTTAATTTATTTAATTACATTTCATCATTCATTTCTTCATGATTATTAAATAAATAAATTTTATTTATTTATTTAATATGTCACCAATTGTCATAATTAAATGAATTGATTAATTTATTTAATTATTAATTATATATGCTAAATTAAATAATTATCTTTAATTATTTAATTGCCAAAATTAACATTTCTCTCATTTTAAATAAGTTAATTATTTAAAATGATTTCACATTCTTAACTGTCAGTTCATTTTAGTAAATAATATGAAAATTGGTTATTTATTATTTCACAAAATCCATATTTTGAATTAATTTAATTCAAAATGGTAATATTCCTCCAAAAATCAAGTAATTGGGCAGATTCTTGATTTTTCAAATTTGATCTTTAGTCCAACTCTTATCTTCTCGATTTTCAAAAATATTTATTTTCTAATTAATTATCTCATTTATTCTCTACCGCCGATTCGATCTTCTTAGATGGCATCTCGACCACTCGTTTAAGGATTTTGCCCTAACCCTGATTAGGAATTATCAGATTTAATCTCGTCCTCTGATTTTAGGTCTCTGTCGAAAGTCGATCTCGTCCGTCCATTCAAAATGGCATTTTCTATAAAATGTTATTTTGCTCACATTTTTGGATTACGCACATAGATTACATTATTCTGGCATATTAAGACTTAGAGTTATTTTAGAATCATTTTGTCATAGGCATAGGCATAGACTTTAATTAAATCCTTCAAAGCTTGTGTAGGACTTAGACTTTCATTTTCAAATTGCTCGCACGTTGAATCTGAGGGCAACACATCAACCAACAAGTTAAAAGGTGCTACGAAAATGAATCATGGAGGCTTCGGCGATTAGCTGGTATAATCATTCTATTTATATTTGTTTTCATTGTACTTTGTACTTTCTTTGGGTTTATGCTCATATGCTTTCAATTCATTTGATAAACTAACCTGAAAATTAACCCTTAGATACATTGGTGAACCTAATGTGAATCTTACAATTTTGCAGATAAATTGGTTTGTTTTCTTGTTTGTTTTTGTTGTTTTGCAGGTTACAGCCAAGATTTCATACGAAATCCCGTCATCTTCTTTTGAGCACAGAAAAATGGGTGCATAAAATTTTTAAAAATGATTATATGAGTTTTGTAGGTCTTGTTCTTAGCTTTCTGGAACTTCAAACGGTTTAAAATTTCATTAAGATTTGATAAAGTTATGATTGTTTTAGTATTTTTTGTTTTTTAATCTAGCTTTTAAAACCCGCGTTTTCTTTTGCCTATAACATTTTTTTTGTGCAGAATCTTGGAAAAATACTTTCTGGGTTTTGAAGGTTTGATTTTCAGCTTTCTATGGATTCAAACGATTTAAAATTTTGTTAAATTTTGATAAATTTATCGCTGTTTTAATTTGTTGTTGTCAATAAACTTTTATTTTGAGTTACTAATCTCTTGTTTTCAGCATGTGGCACAGCTTAGAGGGAGTCTAAAAAATTGTTTCTATAGAAACAAAAATCAAAATTTTTCATTTCTTTAGGCATAATCAATTTTGTTTGCTTTCAACAACAACAAATTGCATTTACACTCATGAGGATAAAAAATGAACCACAATTTGCATGTCACTAATTTGGTCTTAAAATGAACAACAAATTGCATTTACACTCATGAGGATAAAATGAACCACAATTTTCATGTTACTCATTTGGTCTTAAAATGAACAAAAAATTGCATATTTCATTCATGGGGGTTAAAACGAACAACAAATCTGCATGAATCACTTATTGGGCCTAAAATTTACAATTACAACTTGCATTTTCATGTCATTGGGCTAAAATGAACACAAGAATGCATTGAAACTCATATGGTTAAAATGAACTTGCATTCTCACGGCATGAGTTTAAAATGAACTTTGTTTTTCATATTTCAAGTTAAACTTTAAAAAAAAACAAAGTGTCTTGTGTGTCCTCCTCACATTATCATTTGGTAATTAAAATTTACAAGTGTCTTCAAATTTTGTCACCTTGATGCAATAATCGAAGTATCATCTCCCCTTGTGCATTCATGTGATCTTGGGTGTAAGAGAAATGGTTATTGCCTCTAGAACTTGGGCCTATTCTAGAGGGAAAAAGTACTCACCCTAGGAGGACTCAGACTGGTAGCACCCTGAACCTGAGAGAATTCCAGCTGGTATATAAAAGTGGATTATTGGGGAAATCCTAAGAATCACGTGTATGGTTCCAACAAGATGGATCCGAAAGGGGACTATCTCCGCATGGATCATGCCCTATGAACGAAATGCCCGTACTAAACACCTTTTGTTTTAGAGGCCAACCATTTTTCAGCCATTGTTTGGTATAGTGCAGGGTACAGTATCATGCTCGAAGACACTCACTACTAATCCCCTTGAGTAGAGATAGCAGTTCTTGAGAAGTCACTACCCAAGAATTCAAAGTTGGTGTGCTTGAATGACATTAATGAGCCGTGGAGGGGATCCAATGCCACCAAACTTCTAAGCTATCCGCTCTCGAGAAGGAAAGGTGTTTAGCACCAATCCGGGGTATATCGGTGGACTATACCAAGTATACAAACCCTTGGCCTATTGGCCCATTAGGATTGTGCTTGTCTCATGTGCATTTGCATACACCAAAATATTGTGCTTACCAAGTGTTTTTAGACATTCAAACAAAACAAAACATCACTGTCATAGACCAGCAATCAAAGTCAAACTTGTCCAAACTGTGCATAAACATCTTTTTCTAGAAGCATAGGGTGGGTAGGTAACTTTCTTCCAAGTCATTTGGACCTTTGCATTTCCATTCTTTAGAAATTCAAGTCATCTTAGTCATTACCTTGCATAATTCATCCTTAAAAAATCCAAAAATATTGTCATAACTTTCATCATAGTCCTCATTTGGCATCTAGACTTGGCATTGGTCATTTTCCTTAGTCAACATTTTCATATTAGTCTTCATTGTCACCTTGGCATTTGACATCCTTTCTTGACAATTTTATCACCTTGCATTAGTCCTTTCCCTTAGACAAACGTCATTATCACTTTGCATTTAACAACATCATGACATCCACCACCTTGTCTTCCCTTCAACAAAATATTGATAGGCTTGCTAGTAAAGTTGAATACTAGCTAATTTGTAGAGGTCAATACCAACATGCTACATTACCACAACAAACGTCAAACTGCTCAAAAACACAAAAATAGAGTCATTCCTTGTCTATCAAATCGATTAGTCTTTGATATTTGTTTGAACTACGTTGTCTCTGCGCATTTGCTACGTAGGCAAGACTCATACTTGAGTCCCCAAGACATTAGGCCAATCCTTTTAGGTTTTTCAAAATAAAATCATGACACAATCTTTGGTCATCAAGTCAAAGTCATTGGTCGTGTCGAACTATGAGGTCTCTGAGTGTATGACGTAGGCAAGGCCATCTGTCGATGAGCCCCCGAGGCCGCACTAGGTCAGTCCATTAGGGGTCATGGCACTACAGTAACACACACGTCAAAGGTCTTCAAGTTAAGACAAATCATTTTTCAAATGGGAAAACTCCTAAAACAAAGTGAAACAATCACTTAACATGACAATCACACCAACATATCATCATGACAATATCAACATATAGTCAACACAAGTCAAACTCGGTCAAAATAAGTCAAATCGTCATAACCTGTCAAACTGTCAACTCCTAGTTATCTTTCAGATGGGTCCTTCTGAAGTATAGCCTATCATTCATGCCTTAGGATGTGTCTTTCCTAGGCATCGTCACTGTCATTCGACATTTTGAGGGATCCTCTTGACATCTAAGGATCACTTCTCTTGACATCAGTATTCTTCAGATGTGTCCTTCTGAAGAACCAACTGTCATTTATGCCTTAGGATGTGTCATTCCTAGGAATCGTCATCATTTCAAGGGATCCCTTTTGACATTTAGGGATCAATCCTCTTGACATCAACATTATTCAGGATGTGTCCTTCCTGAATTCGGAAATCTTCGACATTTGTCATCTCGGCATCATCAAAACTTTGACACACCAACATCTTGACATCAGAACAATGGATATCCAGAGGCACTTGGCAAACACTTGACACTTGTCTTTTGGATTTTTATCATGTTATTAGTTTTTCAACGAGATCCGAATAATAGGATTTAGAGAAGCAACAACGTATCATGACGATTGACGCGCATGATTACTAGTTTCTTAGCAAAGTCCTGATTCTGGGATTTAGAAAGAAAAAAATGATGTATCATGATAAGGGCTCTATTTTATATTTTGGAAATCATGCCACTAGTTTCTCAAGGATGTCCTAGAAACAGGATTTAGAGAAGCAACGACATTTCATGAATTGTCCTTGTCTTTTTTTTTTCTTGTGGTTGATTATGATAAAACGACTGGGGCAATTGTGCTCTTAGTTTGAGTCATGATCATCCTTGTCTGTGACTGCTTGTCTTATGTGATGGTACAACCTTGCACACCTTGATCTATGTCATATCATGGTGTTTGTTGGCCATTACAATAGTCTGCCCAATTATTATTAAGAGCAATAAATATCAAAGTCCTATGGTAAAGTTTTGAAGGATTTGGTCTAGAAACTAACATGCATCCCCTTCAGTCTGGTCATCTTCTCTTATCCATCTCACAATGATATCCTATGACATACAAAAACATAAGTGCATACATGATCATATAAACATTGCATTAGGTCCATACATACATCATCTATAGCATTAAATCATATAACATTTCATTGCATATCGCATTCACATTTGCATATACATGACATCCATTTAAATAAATACATTATACATATCATTATCACCATCATCACAAAATCAACATAACATATAAATAAGCATTGCATCATCATGGCATCATATCATAAGTAAGCATCATAGAACATACATAATACCATCATCCATCATAAATAAACATCATACATAAGACATCACATCACATATATCATAATGCATAAATCAAATAACATCGCATAACATACATGTAGGCCACATCAAAACTGCATCATCATATAATATCATCTCAAAAATATACAATGTCACAAGATAGAGTCAATAGATATCCCAAAAATGGAGCTTGCAGGCTCAATGGTCTATACATAATGTGTCATAACATAAATATCTCAAACATGCCCCTAGGGGAGGCTCTCATCATCCCCTCGTGGTGAAGAGTGTGGTGGCTGAGGATCTATGACTGGCACTAAGATAATGGGTGGACTTGTAGCAATCTATGTCTGTGCAACCACTGAAGGCATCATCTCCACGGTAATAGACACCTGTGACATCACTACAGCCTGATTCTGTGATGCTGACGGATCTGCCACTGGTGGCTGCCTCTGTACTAATCTCTACCCTAAACTAGTGGACCCATGACTATGGCTCGAATGATGACTCAAGGCATGCCTGTGTGAGTGGTTGGACCTGTGCCCTAATGTGTGCCCTGAGGAGGTGGATCATCCTACACTGGTGTGACTCTTGCTGCCACTAGCACTCCCTGATCTGTGACCACTGCCTGTCCTCATCTGTGAGCGTGACAGTGTAAGATCTCATCACTCAGGAGGCACTACCTACTCGTATAGAGTCCTATACTACCCATACCTCATGCTCACCCTGGCAAGCTCACGAGCAATATCCCCAGAAGGCCCTGTACATAATGCTACAAACTCGACACACCACTGAGTTGAGTCCTACTGACGGATCACTGCTTGATCCTGCTCTACCCGAGCCACCTCTAGCTCTACCCGCAATGCCCTGACCTCTGCCACACTCTCATCTAGCCTCCTCTGTAGATCTACCACCCTCTAGTCTGTCGTGGCATCCTGGGGTAATGTCGACGAAGATGGTATCCCCTCCTCTCCCTCCACCATCCTCCATCTGAGAAGTCTCTCAGCCTCGTCCATGGCGTCATCATCATCATCATCCTCTGCAGCATCCTCTCCACTGACTCCCTCATCTAGAGGCACATCCACGTCTACATCCTCCTCTTGCCTCGACTGCTCCTCCTCCTGCCTTGGTTGCTCCTCCTTCTATCTCTCCTCCCCCGCCACATCCTCCTCCTATCTCTCCTCCTCCGCCGTTGGTTCCTCTTGTCTCTCCTCCTCCCCCTCCTACCTCAGTTGCTCCTCCTCCTCTCTCTCCCCCTCCTCGACCACCTCTGGGATAACATCTAGTGCTACTCTCGCCACACATGGGCGCACCCTCCTGCCCTGTCTCTGACCATCTCTCCTCCATCTCCAGCCGTCTCCTCCATCATCCCCATCATCTCCACCCTGGCCTTCATCCCTACCTCCATCTCGCCCTCTGTCCCGGCCTCCATCCCTCCCCCTGCCTCCATCTCGACCTCCATCCCTCACTCGGCCTCTACCTCTATCACCGTCTCTCCCTCCTTGCCTAGCCCTCGGCACACGTGGTATGACTTACCTCCTGTCCACAGGTGCTGGCCCATCTGGATCTGTCAACGACACTGGTCTATGTGCCTACCACCATAGGTCATAATCTGTTGTGGTCCTGGGATCTGCAATCCCACCTCTCCATCCCCACTGCTGGGCTCCTAGCCCATCGATCTGCTGCTCGACGAATGCTACTGGAATCGTTGGCCCCCAAGCTGCCTCTCTGGAGGACTGAGCATACTCGGTTGTCCCTGCAGGTACACCTTGTTGCTCTTCGAACTGTCTGAGGACACGCTGTGGTAGATACATCTCTATGATCAGCTGGCTCTACATTGTCCTACCAATCAAGTACCGATACTGTCTACATAGGCTGAGATGGTCCACCTCATCATCCCACTGCTCGTAGTCTCTATATGGCCTCCAAATAAATGACACCATTGTATCAATCTGATGCCGCCACCAACCTATCTCACCCATTTATGTCTGTTGTAGTGTACCGGCATAGTAGTATGCATAGGGCATCCCCTTGGCCAACTGTGGTCTCTAAATCGATGAACAAAATATCGCTATGTGCTCCCAGGCCCAAATCATCATCAGTGTGGTGCCACATGATATACTCTCTGCCCTCCTGTAGATGACCTCATGCAGCTAGTGGTAGAGTGTGTCTAATAAACAAGGGCCCTAGGCATACACCGTCTTGTCTCATCTCATCCCAACTAAGACGTCTCCCCAACCAATAGGGAACCCATGTCCGCATCAGTCAGGAATCAATATCCCGCCAATAAGTGTCGCTAGGAATGCATCAAAATGAGCAGAGTGCTTTGCCATAAACTCCCAGTGGATCTCGTAGCCCTAGATGCCGAGTCCTGCACCCTCATCCTGATAGTATGTTGTTAAGGTCTGATGGCCATGGCGAGGGTCATAGACAATCCGCTCTCCTCGGATCAACACGTGTAGAATGCAGTACACATCCTCCAGTGTAATGGTCACCTCTCCCATCAGCAAGTGGAAGGAGCATGTCTCTGAATGCCATCGCTCACATAGCGCAGTCAATAGTCCCCTATTTGCCCGAATAGTGGGCATATAGGCGACATAAAACAAACCTAGTCGCATCAATCGTCGTCACTCCCACGGAGTCAACTGATCAGAAAATCAGAAGGTCGTCGGTTTGCTCTCTCGCGTGTAAATAGGGGCTAGCTGTCTCTACACAAAGCCAAACAACATGTCAGTACCTTCTAGACAATTGTCAATATCATCAAAAACATTTTCAGATTTCAAAGGCATCATAATCAACCCTATTGAAAGTCAACGTCAAATGCGTCGCAAAACAATGAATGCATCGTTTCGTACTTCAAATGTGTCGCAACATGTCAATTACGTCGTTCAACCACTCAAATGCATCACATCAGAGCACTTGCGTCATTTCATTCAAATGCATCGCTTGAACAGGCAAATGTGTCGCAAAATGATGATTGTGACATTCCAACTTTTGAATGCGGCTCAAAAAGGCGAATGCGTCACAGTTTTTGGAAAATGTGTCGCAAACCCTTGGCCTACCCTAAACTACCCATGCACTTGCATCGCAACACATCAAATGCGGCTTACGTGCACACATATGCATTGCAGCGCATTTGTTATTAGCCCTAAAACCCTACTTTTGACACGTAAAATGAAAAAATTACAAAGGGGGTTAGGGGTACGTACCACTAGCTCTGAGCCCTCTACCCACCTGAAGGTCTGCACAATCTCACTGCGGTGCTCTATCACTGGAATCACCATCCTTGCTGTAGTCCTTTTCGCTCTGAGTTCTCAAAATTTACAAAGTGAATAGTGGAAATGAATTGACTTTTACCCCTTTGTCAACGTATTTATAAAGTCAAAATGGAATTTGTCAACTAGGTCAGTACTGGAGGCTCATTTGACCAACTTTGACCACCTCGTTGGCTATCTTAAACATGTCAAAATCTGAAACCGTTTGCGCCATCATTTTTCTGGTCATCAAATTGACTTATCGGGACCCTTTCCAAATTTTTCTGCTATCGACCCAAAATTTGAAAAAATTTACCCAAGGGGCATTGATACTGTATACCTTCATTGGGGCATGGATTTGATTTATTTTCTTTGTCACAATGTGACACGCTACATTATGACAAAGAGGGGCAAAATGTAGACACTTAAAAATGACCTAGGCCTGCAAGCTCTATTTTTACCACTTTCGTCCTAGCATAATTATGACATTTAATTATGTTATTGGTCCACATTCGACTGTTGATTAAATAATTCATAATTATTTAATTAATTCAGGTCATTTTATTCTTCATGATTATTAAATAAATAAATTTTATTTATTTATTAAATACGTCATTAATTGTCTAAGTCTTCCCCTAATTAAATAAATTTCTTAATTTATTTAATTACCTTTCATCATTCATTTTTTCTTGATTATTAAATAAATAAATAAATAATTTATTTATTTAATGTCACTAATTGTCATAATTAAATGAATTGATTAATTAATTTAATTATTAATCTTATCTGCTAAATTAAATAATTATCTTTAATTATTTAGTTGTCAAAATTAGCATTTCTCTCATTTTAAATAAGTTAATTATTTAAAATGATTTCACATTCTTAACTATCAGTTCATTTTAGTAAATAATCTGAAAATCGATTATTTATTATTTCACAAAATCCATATTTTGAATTAACTTAATTCAAAATGGTAATATTCTTCCAAAAATCAAGTAATCGAGCAGATTCTTGATTTTTCTAAATCTGATCTTCAGTTCAACTCTTATCTTCTTGATTTTCGAAAATCTTTATTTTCTAATTAATTATCTCATTTATTCTCTATCGCCGATTCGATCTTCTTAGATGGCATCTCAACCACTCGTTTAAGGATTTTTCCCTAACCCTGATTAGGGATTATCAGATTTAATATCGTCCTCTAATTTTATGTCTCGGCCAAAAGTGAATCTCGTCCATCCATTCAAAATGGCATTTTCTATAAAATGCTATTTTGCTGTCATTTTTAGATTACACACTTAGATTTTATTATTCTGGCACATCCATATTAGAGTTATTTAGTATTTGAGAATCCATTTGTCATAGGCATAGGCATAGACATAATTTTATATAAATCCTTCAAAACTTGTATAGGACAATGTCATAATCAAAATGCTCACATGTTCGATCTGAGGGCAACATACACTGCAAGCTAGGAGGTGCTATGGAGGTAATCATGGAAGATTCAAAGAATAGGTATAATCGTTCTTTCTTTTAAATTCCTTTGTACTTCATAGTTCTTTGGGTTTCTTAGTCTTTATTGATTTGCTAACAACTAATCTAACCTAAATTTAACCCTTAGATACATTGGTGAACCTGGGAATTATAGTGGTAGAAAATGTAGCCTTTTTTTTTCACTCAATCCAAATAACTACTATCCCAAATTTTAGTAGAATGATTTAAGATATGGGCATTTGTAGCTCAACATCAACTAAATGATTTATGCTAACTAGAGTAAAAAAACTGAATAATTCCCCAATTATTTATAATTAAAGAACTATTTTCTATCAAAAACATAGATTGAATTTCCAAAATTGACATTCTATTACCCTATTCACCTTCAAAGGTTGCCAACCATTGTATAGCCTAATAGTGCAACACCTAAAAAAAAAGAAAAAGCAATACACGACTATTTACAAAATAACAGCAAAAAATACTTACAAAAAATTATTTACAAAAAAACTATTTACAAAAGACTATGGTTGGAAATAATGCTTCAGAAACTACCCATTGATAGGCAACGAGACATCTTCACCAGTCAAAGTTTTGAGTCTATAGGTGCTATCACCTAAAATTTTAGAGACTTGATAAGGACCTGTCCATAACTTGTCAAACTTACCATGCTCACCTTTACGTTCATGGGCTTTGTTACAGTACAAGACTAAGTCGGATATTCTAAATTTTTTTAATCTAGCCCTTTTGTCAAACCATCATTTTACCATAGATTGATCTCTAGCAAAATGATCTATAGCTCGGGTACGTTTTTCATCTAAATGCATTAATTGCAACAATCGAGCTTCAGTTTGATCATCTAATCCAATATATTCTTAACCAAATTTCCAAGTAGGGATTTTCAAATTTATCGGCAATATAGGATCTACCCCATAAACTAAGTGGTAAGGATAATTTCCCAGTGCGGATTTCATCCTAGTATGATCTACCCAAAGGGAAAATTTCAATAAAGAATGTCATTCTCTAGGATTCTTTTCAACCAATTTTTTGATTATATCTAGTAGGTTTTTGTTCAATGACTTTGCTAATTCATTTCCTCGCGGATAATAGTTAGATGAGAATTTTAATGTTATATCATATTCAAATGTCCAATTGGAAAACTTTAATGAAGAAAAATTAGGGCCATTGTCACATACTAGCATGCATGGTACTCCAAACCTGGTAATAAGATTTTGCTCCAAAAATTTGATAACCACCTCTGTGGTGCATTGTTTGCTAGGACATGCTTCAATCCATCTTGTGCAATAATCTATAGTAGTCAATATAAACCTATGACCTGTGGATGATGGAAGATTGATAGTACCAATGAAATCTAGTCCCCATTGTGAAAAAGGGTGCATCTCCATCACCGGTTGTAATGGCTAAGCATTGAATCTTCCTTTATCTGTCATAGTTTGACATGTATGATAGTGTTTCACATGTTCATATGTATTTTTAAAAGTCGTTGGCCAGTAATAACCAACTCTCAAGATGAGGTGTGCAGTAGCTAAAGGTGCTCCATGAGTTGTTCCAAACATCATGCAATTCATGCAACACTTCATTTGCTTCCATTCTATTCAAACATCTTAAATAGATTCCTTCATGATTTCTTTTGAATAGAGCTCCTCCTTTGATCATGTAACTTTGTGATTTTATCTTAAGAGCTCTTCTTTGATTTCTTTGCATATGATCAGGACAAGTATGGCTTACTAAATAATGCCATATATCAGAATACCAATCTTCTTGATCTTTTACATCCAAAGTATACTATTTGATAGAGATTTGTGGATCTATTTCTATAATAGATTTAACCAAAGCTTGTCCCTGAACCAATTTCATGGGTATGATTTCTAAATCAAATTCTTGCAATATTGTAACCTATTTAGCTCTTTTTTCTCTAATCTCGCTCTACATTAAGAACATTTTAACTGTAGCATTTGGAACAATAGCTTTGACTATACTTCTGAGGATGCAATGTCTGAATTTGTGTACTGCTTTGACCAAAGAAAAGGCTTGTTTCTCAACATTTGTGTATCTTAGCTCTGCTTCTTTAAATGGAGCACTCATAAAAGCAATCAACTTTTCTTCTTTGTTATTTCCCTTCTATGTTAGTACTACTACACAAGTATGACCAAAAGCAAAAGAGTAAATATAAAAAGGTTTAACATAATCTGGACTTACTAGTATAGGTGCTTCCACAATTGCAACTTTTCTATTTTCAAAGGAAAGCTTAGCCTCATTTTTCCACTCTATTTTTGCATCTTTCTTCAACATATCATTGAGTGGTTTCACTATCTCAAAAAATTTGGTGATAAATTTCTAGACAGGGAAAACTTTAGTGACGAATCTTCGCCAATTGGCGAATTCTAGAAATCAGCCAAGTTGAAATTGGAGAATTTGCGCAAACCAATACGGTGTCCAAATCACCTAAATTTTATGAATTATCGGTCCAATGCATCTCCATTCGCCAATGATTTATTTTATGAGGCATATTTAAGCAACAAATTCACCATAACAAACTATGCGTTTCAAATAGACCGACTAATATTTTTGCCTGGAATCTTGGAAGCATGTAATAAAACACCTACATATTCACCAATACTATTAAAGAACATTGTATCAGGACCCATTTCACTAATTAAAATTTACAAATAGTTGCTTGTGAAGGCCCATTTTTCCAATTAAAATTTACAAATAGTTGCTTATGAGGACCTATTTTTCCAATAACTTAAAAAAAAATTACATTTGAGGACACATTTCACCTTGAAAATTACAATGTATCATTGTATAAGCACGCAGGATTCACCAAATTTTTAATATACCATTTAAAAATCTTGCAGAATTTTCCAAATATGGATTGATATAAATACAATCGAAACTATCATTTATTCTTACACATTTTGTTCAGTTATGAGGTTCTACTTCTTGATTCAAAAGTCAACAAAAGCTGAAAACGTAGAATTAAAGGTGAGTAATCATTTCTTCATAGTGTTATTAGTTATAATAATAAGATTTCTTTATCTCTTTTCCATTCTTGCTTCAGTCTTAAAGATGATATTGAGTAGGGAATGGGATCTATATTCTTTTTCCTTCTTAAACAAGAAGACATTTTTTTTCCAACTTTTATTCAAAGTGAGAGATCAATATGTTGAGTAGAAAGGGTAAGACTCCTGATCCTCAGGGTAGTGAAGAGACTGGGAGGCCATCAAAACTCCCAAAAACATAGAGGTACCATACAGTCTTACTTTGGAATTGGAAAATCTTTTGATCCATCAGATCAAGATGGAGCTACATCATCAACTCTTCCACCAAATATTAATGAAGAAGGCATTCACAATACCTCACCACCATCAGAAGGTCAAGGTGAGATTTTCATTGAGTTAAATCCAAATGTATCAAATGAGGATGGAAATTCCACAAAAGATGTTCCAAGGGATATCCTAGTTAGCTAGAATGAGATAATTGACTTGGATGAGGATGATGTTGGTAGCAAGAAAAGAAAAAGAAAATAAAAAATAGGGCATGAGTGGGAAATGACAAGGAATTTTCAACTTGGTTGGTTGTCAAAGTACTCATTCATTGTACTAGTGGGGAAAGAAAATGATATTGAAAGTGCAAGATTGGCCAAATGCACGATTTGTAGTTGGAAATGTGGAAGAGACAAGACATTGCAGCTAAATCTTGACACTATAAAAAAGAATATCGGTAAAGTTTATGAAAAAAAATTCATATATGGAAAGGAACAATCAGTCGTATGATGGAAATCAAAGGAAGAATGTCTTCATGTTAGGTATGTTGTGGAATATGAAGAGCATGACCAAAGAATGTCAAAGCTTGTTGCATGTCAAGGTACACTTGAGGCTCAATTTGGAAAAGCAATGGAAGCAGCAAATCTATCAAGAACTATTTAGATGAGTGATGTTTTTCATATTTTGTCCAGAGGGCATCCTATGACAGACTACCCAAAATATTCTAGTTTATTATCTTATTTGGGTGTTCCTCACTATCCCTTCTCACATTGGTCAGTAAACACTAGATGGGAATGGGAAAACTATCTTGTTGTAGTGGAAAAGGAAGATTTAAAGGAGAAATTAAAAGAGTCAAATTTCATTTCATTATCTTTAGATGAAGTTACTGTGGTAGACAATACTTCTTGGGTCTGTATGCATTTGTATACTATAGAATGACATGTTCACCAAGCTCATCTTCTCTGTGTTCATAAAATGAAGGATAGTTCAACATCACAAAATCTATTTGAACTAGTCAAGAAATCTTTGAATGGACTTGTAGGTATGGATGAGTTGACAATTGCCAAAAAGTTGGTCTGTGTAGGAGCTGATGGAGCTACAATGATGCAAGGTCAAAGGAGTAGTGTTTGCACAAAGTTACAAACTACTTGTGCACCATACATGCTTGGCATTCAATGCATGGCCCACATAATGAATTTAGCATTAAAAATTGTAAGCAAGTTTCCTACATTATCAAAAGTTGAAAATCTAGTCCATGAGATCCACACATGCTTCTACCAAAGTCCCAAACGTTTCACAGAATTTCAAAATTTTGCTAAGGGAATAGCACTAGGAAACAAGCTTCTCAAGGATATCAATACCAGATGGATCTCCCTGCATGGACTAGTGCAACGATCTCTTTCATAATATCAATCCTTGATTGGAGTGATGTACGAGCATCACAGCACAGTAGACAAAGCTCCTAACCTCTTACATAGGTTAAGCGATATAAAGACACTCTTGAATTTAGCTAGTCTTCTCCCCATGTTGGATGTGACGAACAATCTTTTGAAGAAAGCCCAAGATAGAACTATGTATATTTATGAATATGCTAATCTATGTAAACATACATGCTTGGCCCTCGATCATCTATATCTAGATCTAACACAAGAAGGCCCAAATTATTTCATGTGGTGGAAAATTACTGATTTGAATAATCTTGATAATTATTTATAGTTTAATGCAAGCAGGCACTTATGTATCTATGTGCGTGGATATGAGATACCAATGTACCATTGTAAGATAGTCAAGAATTCTAGTAGAGAACTAGTTGTTCATGAGGAATATTTTAACGACATTGTTAAATCTGTTAGTGATAATTTGAAGGAAATTGCAAAATCTCTTTCCTTAGAGATTCATGAAAGATTCCCTTGACATGAAATACTTGAAGCCATGGGTATTGTGTATCCTCAATTTTGGGTAAACCAAGATAACCCAAAATATTTTCATGATAAAGTAAAAATCTTGATCGAACAATTTTTGAAAAGTGTAACATACAATGAACAGACAATAGAAGGAATTTTAAATGAAGCTAAGCTTAGACAACAATGTAGGAGTTTTGCAACAACTATGAAAGACCAACATAAATCCATGGGCACAGAGAAGGCCTTTGAAGCGGGATCAATAAAAAAAATTTGGACAAGCTTAGGTCAGAGTGAAATATTGCATGGTATGATATTAGAATATTTCAAACTTGTTGATTTATGTCAAACAATGATATTGGGGTCGGTGGAGGATGAGAGAGTTTTTAATACATCAAGGCATTTTTGAAATCAAAGTTAAGAAACAAACTAGATAATAATTTTGAAAATTGTTTGAGGATGAAAGGAACTGTGTATAATGTCATGAAAGGGCACTCACAATCTGGAGGTCCACATGTGAAAGAAGAGGGACCAGGTTGTCCAACACTCCAATTCCAAATGTTGGTACTGGTGGCACTGGCAGTGGCAGTGGGACTGGGACATATGACATTAACACAAATCACACAATGAATGCTGAATTTGAGACACAGGCTGAAGAAAATGAAGAGCAGACTCAGAATCAAGATGACTCTTTTACTTTATCTCAAGATGAACATCAGTTTGAGGACCCTGACTCCATTTGGGAAATGGAAGAGAATTAGCAGCTTTTAGGTATTTATAATGCACTTCATGAATCATTTTCCATTGTTCCAAACTGTAGTTGATGATATTTTATATTGTATTCAATTAAATTTTGAATCATTGCACTTCATGATATTTTATTTTATATTGCACTTCATGAATCATATTCCAAACTATAGTCGATGATATTTTATATTGTATTCCATGAAATTGTGATATTTTATATTTTATATTGTATTCCATGGTATTGAATTTGATATGTGATTCTGCATCATTTTTAAAGAACAACATTTATCACACTACTTATAAATTCCTATTAAATTTCCATTCACACAATCCTTGATAAATAACTGAAAGGAATATTAATCCATTTCTTGAACAAAAGCTAATAGTTCAACATCCATAACTCATAAGCTAACATAAGCCAACAGTTTAACATAAATAACTTATAAAGGCATCTACACAACTTAAACAATAAAAGATTAAACTACCAAATCACCTAAATTATACTAAGAAATTCTTACGCATCCATCACCATAAAATCTTTATTCACAAATAAACATTCCATAGCAATGAAACTAACCAAAAAACTATCATTCCAATAATAGATAATCCACTGCCAAACTACTTAGCAAAAGCAGAATAAATCCACACACCATAAATCAAAGATTATGTATGCATTAACTTCACCATTGTCTTTCTAATTTGAAATAACTCTCTCATCCTCCACTAACTACAAAAATGACCAACAAAGACGTGCAACTCAACAAAGTGAACCAAGTCGGGGAATCGAGAAGTTATGAAAATTTAGAACTATGTGACAAGGTTATAAAACTCAGAGGACTAGCGAATAAGATTAAGAAAAACACAAAAAACTGTGACTTTGAGTGATAGTAACCACAACAATGAAACTAACCAAAAATCTTTCATTCCAATAATAGATAATCCACTAGCAAACTACTCAGCATAAGCAGAATAAATCCACACACCATAACTCAAAGATTACGTATGCATGAACTTCACCATTGTCTTTCTATATTGAAATAACTCTCTCATCCTCCACCAACTACAAATATGACCAACAAAGACTTGCAACTCAACAAAGTGAACCAACTCGAGGAATCGAGAAGTTATGAAAATTTAGAACTCCACGACAAGGTTATAAAACTCAGAGGACTAGCGACTAAGGTTAGGAAAAGTACAAAAACCATGACTTTGAGTGATAGTAACCACAACAATGAAACTAACCAAAAATCTATCATTCCAATAATAGACAATCCATTGGAAAACTACTTAGAAAAAGTAGAATAAATCCACACACCATAACTCAAAGATTGTGTATGCATGAACTTCACCATTGTCTTTCTATATTGAAATAACAGAAAAGCAGTAAAAATAGCAAAGTTTTTTTTTGTCTTGATAACGGTTTTTGAAGACAACCATTTTAGAAATTAAAATAAAAAGTCTTTGAAGCATCAAGAGAGCCAAATTAAAGAAAATAACATAAAAACTAAAAACTAATCAGCAGTCCCAACATCGACTCTTTCGCTTCCAATTATTTCCACCTCTTACTCCAGTAATGCCTCCTATGCCTTTACTCTTTGCCTGTATTCCCGGTACTTGGTGAAAATTGTAGTGATGTTTTTGCTTCCTGGAGTCATGGTGATTTTCAGCCTTGTCCTCCATCTTGAAAGTGCACAATACGACTCAGCTAGCATTTCATAGATATTGCCACTTTCCACCTTAAATGCAGTCATATAGGTTGTACGTTACTCAATTTTCGAAACGAGTTTCCAGTGGCTGTCTTAGGATCACCTACTTCTCTATGATACACCTCTTTAAATTCCCTCACTATATCTACAAGATCTAGTACGTTTTCATCGAACCCATCCATGAGGTCCACTTCAAGAGCATTGAAGTTCTTCTTGATCTTCACCAATATGTCAAAGTATTTTTCTAACACTTTATTGATTTCCTTGATATAATCTTCATGTACTGACAATTTCCACTCCAATGAATCATATCAACTAAGATCAATTTCTCTAGGGTCATCCACCAATTTTTCTCTTATTAACAAAGTGTGCTCCATGGAGACTAATTTCGCAATTTCCCTTGAAAGAAAAAATGTGCTACTATGTTCTCTCCTAGTTTGTTGGAGCTCAACTACCAGTTCCTTTCTTTTATCAGACACATTAACATAGAATTTCCTAAATTTACAAATGTAGAAAATGCCATCCTGATAAAGCCCTTCTATCCATTCACTAGCAGCTTTAGCATAACCTAAATTTTTCCTGACCCATTGCATAGTGTCATAATCAATACCTTGAACATTTGAGCTTGAGGCTTCCTCAGTGGTTAGAGTCACAATTGATGAAATACAAATTCTTAAAGAAAGATTATGAGATTGCAACTAAAGGTTCTGCTTTTTCTGTTCTTTTACTCTTTTGATCAATGCATTAACAAAGTAATCAACATGATATCCATCACCTTCTAAAGTAGATGGCACCATATCAACATGAGTAACCTTGTAGTCAGCTTTTGTTATCTCATTTTCATTTAGGTCCTTTTCTAGATCAACAATCTCCAATAGTTGATGCCCAATAGTGGAATCAGTGACAATTTGTAACATCCTCTTAGCCTTTTTGGGCTTCTGGTGACCCTGTAGTAGCATGGCAACTGTATCTACTTCAATTGTCATTGCTAGAATATTCTTTCTTTTCTTCTCGACTACTTTCTTTAACCATGTTGGGGAAGATTTCACTAATCCAATGTCTCTACTTTCAACACTTACATTTTCTTTTTATTTTTTCAGTTGATTGAACAGAAACAAAAGTATCTCTTACTGGAGAAGGGGGAACTTCAAAGAATATGGGAAAAGAATTATCATCAATTATTTGTTGAAAAATTCCCTTAGAGTCTGTAGGAACTTTCTTTTCTTGACTAGCCTTTTTCTTAGGTACCAAGGGTACACTATCCTATTCACAAATTGATTTTACCTTGGCCTCAGTGTCTTCTAGCTTATCGCCATATCCTCCTAACTGTAAGCTAGTGCCAGATGGCCTAATTGACTACTTTGTAGCTGATATATTTATGTCGGAGGCTTGTACAATCCCTTGCTCTTTTCTCTGTGAAACTCTTTGCTCATGGGGAGAACCCGCACTTTGGAACCATTTTTCGTTCAACCAGTCTGAAGTTCTTCTCAAATAGGGGCAGAAAGGACCATTAAGTTTGAAACTTCATCCTCTAACCAATTAATTTTGTACAAGGGCTTAGCAGCAGGGGCTCGATATTCAAGATCAATGATCACCAAGTCTTCTTGTGCATCTTCTGGAATATTTAAAGAAATACCAAAAGCTTGTATTTTCCTTAGGTTCACTCTCATAAAATTTATTTTATACATCTTGCCTTCATCTATACAGTTTTCCCAAAAATCTTCAATATCATGGCAATGTTCATAGCTGCCAGCTCGATAAAATTTTTGCTTAACATAACCCTTGCTATCAAAATTAGTTCTCATGGGAAAACTCTAAAAATTGAATTCATTCAGGACTTTCTCCACACCCCTAGCAATATTATTACTTTTTCAATAAATGAAAGCATGGACAATGGAAAATCATACCCCTTATTTCCCATGTGTTGGCCCCCTACAATGATCTAATAACTAAGCCCTTATAGCTGTGATTCAAAGATTGGACATCTAACCCGAATAGCTATCTCAATCAACATGAAGGTGCATTTAACTTATCAATCCAGGGATGTGAACTTGAAATGGGTCAACACAATATGTGTACTAAGGATCCAAAGTAGCCATATTCATCCTACAACTAAGAAAGACACAATACTGGAAGTAAATTGTTTGGAAAGAAATAACATAAGTGTTGAGCATCAAGCAACAACTATACTAAGCAGAAATGCATGACAAATGAAAATCTGAGTGAACAAATAGGAAACTACTCTGTCTACTTTGGCTGCAGGAACAGTCACATAATGGAATTCTAGTGACTGCAGGAACAATCGGTGTCAGATTCTTAACTAATTACTGAACAAAAAGTAATGACTAAGCTAAAGGATGGAATGCTCACCAAGTGGTCCCCCTTGGATGAGTATTCCTTAAGACAATTGTAAACTTAGATGCACAAACTTATAACTTCATTTTATTCATTAGAAAACACAAGTACGATAGAGCAGCATAATTGTATTACAAAAAAAAAACTAAGAATGCGAGTACATCATCATATTAAGCAACCTTTTTTGAAGGAGAATCTGAGTCTTATTTATAGGAAGAAAATATGCTAACTAATCACCTAGCAAGGCGGTCAACTCCAATAGATTAGGAGGACGCCACTTTAGGGAAAGCATAGAAAGTAGAGAGGCAGTTATGCATCCACAGAATCTAGTCAAGCATGTGTGCCTTAACGCAGATTTAGCACAATAGTAATGCCTATATTCATTCAATAGACAATTAAGACCATTTACAAGGTGGTTACAATTTGAATTTGAATGAGGAATCTCCTGCCATCGAGAGTCTTCCCTCCATTGACCTTCGAGTGATCACCTTGTTGACCATTATGGTGAAGGACGAGCTAGAATAATCTTCTCCAATTTTGTAGGCTGCTAATTATATCTGCATAACAATATTAGTATGCACAACAATTGCATATCCATAACTATCTTAAAGTAGCATTCATTAATCCACATGTAAAATCAACACAGATAGTTCATATAGCATGTCAATGTCATTAAAGATTAACAAAATAAGCTTATGCCCAATGTCTATGGTTTGGAGGAAATATTATAAAAAAAGTCAGCATCCAAGTATCAAAGTCTATGACAACTATAGCAAATAGACAATAAACTTCTATCAAAATTGAGTCATAAACTAGACTCATCACTCCCCCCAACCTAAGGCTTTGTTGGTCCTCCAGTAGGGGAAGGGTTGTTCCTTTGCTTAGTTAATGCCCTGAATTTGCAACTGCCAGCTGCCCTACATCAGTTCTTGTTGTGCATGAATTAGGATCCCAATAGAACCCTTGTTGTCTATCTAATCTATTCCATCTATGTCTCTCTGCAGCTATATCATATTGGTAATGTCTGAAATTTGGTACAAGCCATAATAGGATAGGTGGTTGAAAAGTTAGTGGGAGCCAAAATTGTCCTTTTGTCCTTCCAATTTGTATATATCTATCAATTCTCTTAAGTGTTGCAGCATAGTTCTACATGGAGTGAGGCTCAACTTGTTTTAACTCATCAATTAGGTTGTTCCACCTTTGTGATAGGTATCCCATCACAGATTCCCCTTTAGTTTTTACTACCTCCTCATATTATTTATAAACTACTTCTCTCTCAGGTAGGATCCTACTACCATAGCTTGGTCTGTAAAGAATTCTATTCCAATCCATGAAAATGTCTCATGGATTTCTGGATTCAGCCCTGATAGACAGGGGAGTGTTGAATTCTATTTTCCTATATGCCCTAAACTGTTGTCCCCAACTAATCTCATTTTGTATCCAAGACATGAATTCCCTTAATTGGACACCCCCAACATAAAATAGTGGATTCCAATCATGGTCTTGGGTCACAACATAATTATGCAAATAGAATTCACACAACAAATTCTTTATTTCAGGAGGAGCAATCTGATAAGCATTGAAAAATTCAAGAGGAGTCTCAATGGAAGGATTCAAACTTGAAAAAATCCTTGCCAATTTAAAAGAAAGATGCTTCTCCTTCAAATACAGGGCATAGACTCTTGGAGGAGTCTTGCACTCTAATATTTGAGGTACTAGAGCTTCCATATTATCCACTTTCTCCTTTAAAGTAGCAATTTTTGCATTCTTATCTTCAATTTCTTCACCTCTCTTTTGAATTTCCTTCTTCAACTTGTGTTTCTCCTCTTTCCATTCTTCTTCCCTCCTCTGTATCTCTTTCCATAAATTCGTAGCTACCATGTGTATTGAAAAATCAGAGGGCCTATGTATTCCTACCATAATTTTTCCTAGCACTACTACTTGCTCTTCATGTGGCTCCTATTGCAGGGATCCTGTTTGTTCAGCCAATTTTGGTTGTAGGGGTGCTGATTGTTCTCCTAGTTCTAGCTGCAGGGCCTCTTGTTCTTGCTACAGGAACTCTTGCTTCTACTCTTGCTATAGGAGCTCCTAATTTTCCTCATACTCTTGACTCTCAACTTGTTCAACGATGGCAACAAGGTCTGCCAATGTTACATTTGTGGCTTCCTCAAATATGTCTCTTTCCTCAACATTCACCTGCCCCATTGGGGCTTTTGTGTCCTCTTATGATGTTTCTCTAGTCCTAGGGCTTTCCTATGGAGACACACCAAAGGTTGGCCGAGCTGATTTTGATTTTCTAGGAGGGCTCTCATGTTCTTCTTTGGTTGTAGGAAGAACAGTGCCAGCCTTCTGCTTTTTAGAGCTTGGCACTTTCTTTCTTGCAGTTTTCTTTTTAGCTTTACCCTTCCTTATTTCTACCTCTTTCTTCTATGCCCTAGTTTGAATCAGAATGCCAAGTGGAACATCACCATCAAAATCTAAAGAGGAACTTTCTTTGTCTAAATTCTTTGCCTTAGAAGAGCTAATTTCTATGGTTTGTTCAGCTACAAGAGGGTTTACACTAGGGATTGTGCTAGAAGTTGAGGCAGTAGGAGTGGCTTCAACCATGCTCAATCTTCTGCTAGCCCTACGAGGTTGAGGAAAAACACTAGGTTGCAAATGCTCAGGTCTAATTTGATAAAAAATTAAGAATTATTCCCAAGTCATGTCAAACACATCATGCAAAGACTTTTCAAATAATAATTTGATCAGACAATGGTGGGAAATAGAATTATCCCTAACTTTTTGGGTTTCAACCACCATGATTGAGAGAAGGTGGTATATCACATTTGGCACATTCATTCTTCTCACGTGCCTCATATGATTCAATAGTTTGAAGTGCACAAAATGTAGGTTCAATTGATGACCTTCACAAGTAATGTACTTCACAACATGAACAACTACTTGCTTCCATGGCTCAGGAAGAGAGGTTATTTTTGCACCCTATTTTTCCACACTCAATGGAGGGTCATCAGGTTCTGTGAATTCAGCCATAGTTGACCTGACGTCTCTGGAAGCAGGGTAATTTTCACTGTCAGCAGGCAACCCTATAACTTCTACAAATATTTCTTCAATAGCCATTACTTCTAACCCTTTTACTATGGCCTTTCCTTTAGACAGTGTCTGGGAAAATTCCAATGCAACATCTTCATTAAAACCATTCAGCTTCAGGAAATAATCTAACCACCCATAATTTTTGAACTCGGCCAGGCTAGGTGCATCCTGCAGTAATGTGTCATGAACCGTGGGTTCATTTTGAATTAACCCACCTCCCATTTTTTAGTTGTCTGTAATCAAACAATCACTCTACAAAGTTTCCCTTCCTGTAATCCTCGTCTGAAAACTAAACTTCTTCCTATAATGCTACAAAATTTCCAACGCCAGTGTCATTTGAATTTTACCTTTTTGGCTTAAGATTATGACATGAGAAATAAAGGAAGTAAAGGAGTAATAAATGAAGGCTATGATCAAGAAAAATGGAAGCAGTTGATATCACCTCACACATGCGAGTTGTCATCTCACTCAAAATTCAAATCGGCTCAATTTATAATTTGCTAACATGAGCCAATATGGATAGACATGTGGACATAGTATTCACACTCCCCCCAACCTAAATTTGAGCATGTTTCCTCACATGCATGATATTTATAACAATTTGATAGGGAAAGGAATAATGATATGCTATGGAGAATGTCCATATTAATTTACAACAATTAAATGAATGTACTAAAAGACAATTAAAAGATAACAACTCAATGCGCATGTACCTGGATTCTTGGAAGATTTGTTACAAAGATTATGGAAAAATTACCGGTCACCTTTTAAGAGGTTAATTGAGAAATTAATGAAAGTGGAGTGGAATGGAGTGGAGTGATGATGGAATGAAGTGAAATTATGGAGGTGTGATGAAAAAGAGAGAAAGGTGGAAATGGATGGGCGGATGGGTGAAGAAGTGGACCCCCACAAAAGTGGAAGTCTTTATTATGACAAGTTATGTACCTTAGTTAGCCAGAAGGAGGGACACTAGGTCTGCTTCCTTTGGATATAGGAAGTTCAGGTGTTGCATGCTGAGTGAATTGCTACAGGAATTCCTCCTTGGAAGTTGGCTTGTGATACAATCTAAGGCGATGACCATTGACAAGAAGCCTAAATCTGATAGGGTCATTGGTGGTGAGATGAACAACACTATTGGGGAATACTTCAACAACCTCATATGGTCCTAGCCACCTTGTCTGCAATTTTCCTACATTATCTTGATACCTTGAGTTGTAGAGCAGGGCCCAATCTCCTAGATAGAATTTCTCGTCCTTGATGAACTTTTCATGCCACTTTATTCTTTGATTCTGCACTACCTTTGTATAATGCAAAGTTGTCTTCCTCATTTCATCCAATGCATTGAGCTACATGATTCTTTCTCTTTGTGCTTCAGAGATATCCATCCCCAAGTCTATTGCAGTCCTAAGAGTCTAATGCTCAAATTCAATGGGCATCATAGATGTCTTTCCATACAACAACTCAAAAGGAATGAAGCCTGTTGTTGTTTTCCAGGTTGTCCTATAGGCCCAAACAACTTCTAGTAGCCTATTTTCCCAATCCTTCTTATGAACAACCACTGTTTTGGTCAGAATTGCTTCAATTTCCCTGTTAGTCACCTCAACTTGGCTATTGGCCTGAGGGTGATAAGGAGTGGACTTTATGTTCCTTATGTTGCTCTCATTGACCAGTGCTACAACAAGGGTTGAGGTGAATTGAGTCCCTTGATTGGTCACTATCTCTCTTGGAACCCCATACCATGTGAAAATCTCCTCATAAAGAAATTCAACAACCTTATTATCTCTTGCATGCTTCATGGCCTTAACTTCTACCCATTTGGTTACATAATCAGAGCATACTAAGATATAGGATTTACCATTGGATGGAGGATCAATGGGTCCTACAAAATATAATCCCCACTTGTCAAATAGAGTGATTACTACCTGAGGGTAAAGGGGCATCTCATCAGATTTAGTTGGCCTACCCATCCTCTGACATCTATCACACTTTCTTGTATATCTCCCTGCATCCTTGTGGAGTGTTGGCTAGTAATATCCTTGTATTTAGAGCCTTCATCATTGTCCTCTTGGCTGCAAAATGTCCTCCACATGGTTCATTGTGGCATGCATGCAAAATATCATATGTCTCATCTTCCCTCACACATCTCCTCATGACATGGTCTGGACCAGTGTAAAACAAACATCCTACAATCCATGAAAAAGGAAATGACTTTTCAATTAGCACCCTTCCTTGTTTTGGAAAGAAGTGGGGAGGAACTCTCCCTCTGACCAGATAGTTAGCTATGTCAGCATACCAGGGTGTTTGCACACTAATGGAAAATAAGTGCTCATCAGGGAAAGATTCATCTATGACCTAATTTTCCTCTGATGTAGTCAACCTTGAAAGAAATTTTGCAACAACATTGGCCTTCCCTGATTTATCTACAATGGTTATGTCAAACTCCTGCATCGGAAATAACCATCTTGCTAACCTTCCTAATATCAGAGGTTTATTCATGAGATACCTAATGGCTACATGGTCGGTGTGCACAAATATTTGATAGCCTGTTATGTAGTGCTTGAATTTTTTGAGGGCATAGATCACTGTCAGCATTTTTTTTTGTCACGGTATAGTTGAATTCCACTCCTTGCAAGTTTTTGCTAACAAAATAAATAGCATTTTCAATAGCTCCCTCTTTCTATCCCAGGACTACTCCTATAGAATAGTCTGATGCATTAGTATGGATATGGAAAGGAAGCTCCCAATTAGGAACTTTGAGTACAGGGGCATGAGTCAAAGTTGCCTTCAAATCAGAAAATTCCTTGTCATGGTCTTCTATCCATTGGAATTCAACATCCTTAGTGAGAAGACCATACAATGGTGCTGCTATTTAGCTAAAATCCTTGATGAAACACCTGTAGTAGCCTGCATGACCCAAGAAACTCCTAACACCTTTTTGTTTTGCAAGTATAGGTAGATTAGTGATCACCTCAATCTTTGCAAGATCTAATTGAATTCCTTTGTGAGAGATGTAGTGGTCAAGGACTACACCTTCCTACATCATCATGAAACACTTTTCACTATTGAGAGATAGATTGTGTTCTTCACATCTCTTTAAGAATCTCCTAATATTCTCCAATGCTTCATTGAAATCAGCACTATAGGTGGTAAAGTCATCCATATAAATTTCCATGCAATCATGAGAGATGTCTGAAAATATGCTAATGACTGCCCTCTGAAAATTTGCGGGTGCATTGCATAAGCCAAATGGAAGTACTGAGTAGGAATAGGTCCCCCATGGATAGGTAAAGGTGGTCTTCTCCTAGTCCTCAGGTGCAATTTGGATCTGGTTATACCCACTGTATCCATCTAGAAAATAAAAATATTGCTTTCTTGCAAGTGAGTCCAAAACTTTATCTATGAAAGGTAAGGGAAAATGGTCTTTTTTGGTAGCAGCATTGAGTTCCCTATAATCAACACAAACTCACCACTTCCCTCCCTTTTTGGGTACAATCACCAATGGAGACACCCACTGGCTATCTAAAATGGGGTAGATAAATCTTGCATCTAACAATTTTTGTAGTTCCCCTTTTATAATTTCTCTTAATGTAGAGTTAATTCTTCTTTGTGGTTGTCTCACTAGGGTACAATCATCTCTTATGTAAATCCTACGAGTGCAAATCTTAGGGTCCAAGCCCTTCATATCATGATAGTCCCATACAAATGCATGTTAGTGGGTTCTCAGTAAGTTTTTCAATGACAATTGTTGTTCTTCACTCAGTTTGTTGTTAATATTTAGATATTTTCCTTCTGAAACTTGCACTTGTGTAGTTATCTCTACCATAGTTGCTTCAGTAATTCTTGGTACTTTAAGTTCATGTGGCAGAAATGTATGAGACATACCTATTGTTGTAGGAAGTTCTACTGTAGGAAGAGCGGGCAGAAGTGTCTTTACTGGATCAATAGAATGAGAGGATGATGCTTCCTCTATTTCACAATGATTCTGAATTATGTTAGACAATACTTCATCTTCCTCTTGAAGTTGCATGAAAGAGTTTAAGCTGCATGAAAGAGTTTTTTCCTAAGATCATCAATTGTGCCACATAATTAACTTCCTCGGCCTCTTCACCAACATGTGGCCATACAGGATTATCCATGTCAAGGGATGGTTGAGCTGGAGGGTAGAGAACAAGATTTTTGGTGCTCTTGCCATAAAAAATGGTCATGTCTCCTGTCCTACATCCAATATAGGCATATGTTGTTGCTAACCATGGCCTTCCAAGAATAATGGGGTGCCTGCCTAGTGTGGCTTTAGGAGAAAGAATCATGAAATATGTTGGGTATTCCCATGAGTCTAGAGTTATCATAAGGTCCTCTACTATCCCATCAAGTTTAATAGTAGAACTATCAACAAGCTGCAGGATAGTAGGAGTAGGTCTCATGCTTGCAACATTTAGTTGTTACAGGATATCCTTGGTCATTACATTTATTGTTGCTCCCAAATCAATTAGAGCATTTCTTATTTGGACCCCATTTATGACAACTCTTACCACAGGGCTCCCTGGATCATTATATTTGGGAACAATCACTTTCCCAAGCATGATGTCAGCTACCTGCCCCACCACATGAACCGTAGTGGGGTATTTCTTCTTCCTACCTAGCTTCTTAAGGAATGCTTCCTTGATTTCCTTTCCATAGATTGGAACATCTTTTATGGCCTGAAATAGAGGTACCTGGACACATATATGCCTCAACTAATCTAAAATGTCAAAGGTTGGTTCCTCCTCTTCTTTTTGTTTCACAGTTTCCAACCTCTAGGGAAATGGTGGTTCTTGCTCAATCTGCTTGACTCGGGCTGGTTCAGGATTCTTAGGTACACTTGGTTGAATGGGGGTATTCAAAGGCTCCTCTTCTTCCACATGAAGCTCAATGATAATGGGTGTAGAAGGAGCTAGAAAAGTACTTCCTAAATGCAAGTGGATGTCACTTACACTCACAACATATGCAGGGAATTGATTTGGATCAGTGGAGTATACTGGTTGTTGTTGTGGTTTGTTATTTGGGTTGGGTGTGGGTTGAGTTGGTAGCTGAGTAGGTTTAGGCACATTTGAACTTGAGCTAGCAAGAGGAGGCATTATAGCTGGTTGTTGGGGCTGAGAAGGTGGCTGCATGTTAGGGATAACTTTAAGAAACCCCCCCTCAGCGAAGGTGTAAAATCCTGGCGAATCTTTCCTTTTTTTTGAAAGAAAAAAAATAATTTCTTGGCGAATCTATGCACATTATTAAAAAAAATTGTAAAATCTTGGCGAATCTTAATGAATAATTGGTAAAAATAATAATCGCAGTGGCGAATCCTAGCGTATAATCACTAAAAAGATTAATTACAATGGTGAATCTCCCCTTTAAAAATTTGCATAGTTGGTCGACGCAGTTCCCCCATAATTTTTTAATTTTTTGTAATATTGAAGTAGGGGCCCGGGGGCGGCAGCCACCAGTGGGGTCAAGGGGTAGTGCCCCTTGCGGGGGTCAATAGGGAAAAGCCCCCTTGTGGGGGTCGAGGGGGAAACACATAAATTCACTATCAAAAATGCATTGGATCACACACGGATTAAGTATTTTTTTTTAAATATCACTTTAAAATTAAGACTAAATGAAAAGTGAAATTTTTACCATTGATTAGCTTTTTAATCAAACAGTTGCAGGTTGATTCCGTGCCCTAATACACACATGCCTTTTAAAAGGCTTGTTGAGGCCCAAAATTTGTTTTGGTTTGATCCCACACCCTAATACACACGTGCCTTTTAAAAGGTTTGTTGAGGCCCAAATTTTTTTTTTGTCCACACGATTAAACCTAATCATGTGGACCAAAACAAATTATGGGCCTCAACAAGCCTTTTAAAAGGCATGTGCGTATTAGGGTGTAGAATCAACCTGCAACCATTTGATTAAAATGATAATCAATGATTTGATGACAATAAATTAAATCCCTATTCAAGGCTAAAATATCCCTAAAATTAAATGGTAATTTATTATTGTGGCGATATTTCCCCAAAATTAATGGTAGTAATATAATATTATTGGCGGATTTAATTAATATTTTTAATTATAGTGTCAACTACTGGTGAATTGGTTCCAATGACGCATCATTTACATAGGCGAATTAATCGAGATGAAATTAATTTTTTTGTAAAAACCTTGCGATTCAACATCATTTTTAGCTTGTACTATTTGCCATTTTTGGAGGTCTCGATTTTAATTATTCATCAATTGGTGAAGATTCACCACTAAAGTTTTCCCTGTTGCATGTAGCTATTTTTCTGGTTTGGCCATTGTTGTCCTCCCCTCCATTGATTTGTTTGCTGCCAATTTCTCAGAGGTGGTTGTCAATTTCCTTGAAATTGTTGTCAATTCCCCTGAGGTTGTTGCCATTGGGGTGGAGATTTTTGGTGATTATGCCAGGTATTTGGAGGGTTACTCCAAGGCTATGGTGGATATCCTCCATAATTGGAGGCATATGGGGGCTACCATTGGTTACCAGATGAATAAGAATTAAAATATGGCCCAACAAAAGAGAGTGGATTTGGTGGCATACCTTGTCTTGGAGCCCATGGCCTCCTTTGTGCAACATAGTAGACCTGATCTTCTTCAACCTGAATTGGCTTGAACTCAGGTGGAATCTACTTACTTTCAATATTGGCTACCATCTTGCATCTGCGACCCTTCTTCTTTTGTCTGCAATGAGTGCAATATTCTGCCAACATTGCCTCTGCCTCCTCTTGTTTCTTTTTGGCCTGAAGTGTATCCAACTGAGTAGCTAGATTGTTTATAATGTCTTGCTTGAAGTCTTCCAACAAGTGAGTAATCTCCATTCTTGAAACTCCACTAGTATATGAATTACCCATAGAAGATTGGTAAGCTCTCCCTTTCTTTGAAGCTTCCCTAGAGTAGTTCTAACATATCTTCTTGATATCCTCCCAAGGAACTTGGGAGATATCTCCTCCTCCCATTAGGTCCAAGGCATCAATGCAACTGTCATTAATTCCTTTTATGAAAATCAGCCTTTGTGATTCTTCATTGAGTGTATGGTGTGGATATTTTTGAAAAAAAAATACAAACCTTGCAATGTAAACCTCCAGGCTCTCATCTTCCTTTTGCTACATCCTGAAAATGTCATCTCCTCTCATGTCACTGCCCCTACAATACTCCTTTTATTTCTCCAGGAACTTTTCCTTCATGTCCTCCCAAGTCTCCATAGTATTTCTGCCTAAGCTCATGAACCATCTTAATGCAACTTCTTTCAGGGTGGTAGGAAATAGTTTGAGCCTATGGGCATCGGTGGTATAGTCATAACTCCTGTCGAGTATGTCAAACTCGAACAAGAAAGTATCAGGATCTTTTGTGACAAGTCCATAGAACTTAGGAAGGACTGAAGCAAGGATATTTTTGAGGTTGTCAACTTCATTTTGATGGGCAATGGGGAAAGGAAAATCTAGTTGGTTAGGTCTATTTCTATTTGCATCACCCATGTCTGCCTGGTGTAGTTCCAAAGCAAAGGGATTTTCAAGCTGATTTTGGTCTTCAGAGGAAATTTCAGAACTAGTCAGATCAAGAAATGCATCAACAAAGGGGTGTGGATCTTCTTCTTCTTCTTCTCTTGGTAGGTTCTGATACTCAACTAGTTGGAATGGATCAGGATTATTAGGAATAAATCTCCCATGAGCATCTCTCCTCCTTCCTCTATGCATACGGTATGAACTCACTATCAGCTACCTCACACAAAGAATTGGAAAAAGAATCATGGATCATTACTTTCCTAAATGAGGGGTTTACTAAGAACAAACTTTCAAAAATACTACAATAAGAAAAACTATCAATGACTCCAAAGAGCTCCCTAGTTTGACACCATCCCCAGTAATGGTGCCAAAAATGTTGGCCTCCTACAATGATCTAATAACTAAGCCCTTACTGTTGTGATTCAGAGATTAGACATCTAACCTAAATAGATGTCTCAGTCATCATGAAGGTGCATTTAAATTTTCAACCCAAGGATGTGAACTTGAAATGGGTTAGCATAGTATGTGCACTAAGGATCCAAAGTAGCCATATTCATCCTACAGCTAAGAAAGACACAATACTGAAAATAAATTGCTTGGAAAGAAATAACATAAGTGTTGAGCATCAACTAAAGACTATACAAAGCTAAAATGCATGACAGAAATGAAAATATGAGTGAACAAACATGAAACTACTCTATCTGCTTTGGTTGAAACAGTCACACAAAATGGAATTAGGTGTCCATGCTAGATTCTTAACTAATTACTGCTAATTCTAACTAATTACTGACCTATGAGTATTCTCAAGTGGGCTTAGGATTATAACCTTAATTCTTAGATGCACAAACAATAGAATAACTAACTGAATGAAGTGAAACCTATTTTGAAACCTGAGTCTTATTTATAGGAAGAAAAGATACTAACTAATCACCTATCAAGGCGGTCAACTCCAACAGATTAGGAGGACGCCACTTTAGGGAAAGCATAGAAAGTGGAGAGGTGGTTACACATGCGTGAAATTTGGTCAAGCATGTGTTCCTTAACGCAGATTTAGCACAACAGTAAAACCTATATTCACTCAACAAACAATTAAGACCATTTACAAGGTAGTTACAATTTCTATTTGAATGAGGAATCTCCCGCCGTTGAGAGTATTCCCTCCTTTGACCTTTGAGTGATCACCTTGTTGACTGTTATGGCAAAGGACCGGCTGGAAAAATCTTCTTTAATTTTGTAGGTTGCTAATTATATTTGCATAACAATATTAGTATGCACAACAATTGTATATCCATAACTATCTTAAAGTAGCATTCATTAATCCACATGTAAAATCAACATAGATAGTTCATATAACATGTCAATGTCATTAAAGATCACTAAAATAAGCTTATGCGCAATGTCTATGGTTTTGAGTAAATATTATAAAAAAGGTTAGCATCCAAGTATCAAAGTATATGACAACTATAGAAAATAGACAATAAAATTCTATCAAAATTGAGTCATAAACTAGACTCATCACCATGTTTGAATATTTAACATTTACAATGGCCATCTGCCAACAAACTTCAAGAAAAACCAAGAAATCACTTGGGTAATGGGGCAATTTCAATGGAGCCTTCTCAAAACCTCCAATTCTAAGATAAGTAAATTTGTTGAACTGAATGTAGAAACTTCCAAACTTCATTACTAGAGTAGCCGCTTCAGGTGAAACCTGAAGCTCAAGTTTTCCATCAATTCTTCTCACAATTTCCATTAAAAATGTTTCATTGATGCGGTAGAAATTCCTCATTCCAACCTCCTTAGTGAGTTGTGGAAAACTTCTATACATAGGCGTGTCTAGTGTCGAAGATCTTTGTGGTTTCAACCCTACCCAAATAGCCTCTTAACTAGCTAGAATGTAAACTAGGTATAAGCACATGTGGAAGGCAACAATTTTTCAAAAATTTATCAATTGCTCATTTAAATGATAACTAATAATCTCAGCCCAGTCAATGATTTTTTTCACTACAAATCAACAAAATAAAATGACACATCCAAAATTCAAAAGAGTTTGAATATGCATTACCAACCACACGATGTAGTAAGGTGATAGCATCTAAAATTTCATCCTTAAAATGAACCCTTTTAAGCTTTGAGGGAAACTGAGACTTACCCTTTTTCTCAAAATTCAACCAATTCTTTGCAATGGAATTTTTGCACCATTCTTCATTCATTCTGAAAAGCTCATCACCAATAGCTACAAATAATTCCTCTATAGTTTCCCTCTCCGGAATGCTTAATGCACAAGAAATGACTTCAGGAGTAATTCTTGTAATGACTGACCCATCCACAACTCTAATTTCCCGAGTCTCTAGAATGTAGCCCCTTGTGCATGTAATCACCAAGTTGACACTTTATACAGCCTCAGGAAAACCTCCCACATTCTCCAAACCGCTCTACAAAACTTTATCTTCTAGTGTTTTTCTCTTCCTTTGCTCCAGGTGCACCAAAAAATCCTCCAAATTGAGGTGCCCAATTTTAGTGTCCCTCACACTAGACCAGTTATTTTGAATTCCACTCTGCATGAGCACAAATTCATGGAGATAGAATGTTTCCACTTGAGAAGTACTGGCATTGGCAAAGAATGAGAATGCAGGCTAAATAACTTAGTAAAACATCACCACCCACTTATGTCATGATTTTGATACTGATAGGACATGCATTAAATGCAGCATTCAATTTCATTCTTCAAAAAGATAGCCTTTGAACCTGCATGCTTTTTAAAATTCCTAAAAAGATAACTCAAGCTTAGTTTGTACATAGCATTCAATGAGATGATGGTGCCTTTGAAAGCCAAGATAAGTCCATAATGTCGCATGGTCACAAAAAATTGGAACCTTAGAACCAAAGTTAGAAGTTTCAAAAGTTTTGGAAACCTCTGACTCATCGACTACAAAGATGACCAACAAAGACTTGCAACTCAACAAAGTGAACCAAGTCGAGGAATCGGGAAGTTATGAAAACTTATAACTTCGCGACAAGGTTATAAAACTTAGAGGACTAGTGACTAAGGTTAGGAAAAGCACAAAAACCATGACTTTGAGCATTCACCAAGAGAAATAAACAACAAGGCATTGAAAATGAATGAGGTAAAAGACCCGAAAGACCAAAGGAGGGGAAGTTTAAAATTGACACTAGTTTAAAAGTTATGGATAACAAGAAGTAAGTATAATGAGCTTATTGATGGATATAATAAGAGTCAGCAAAAGGTTGTTAAACTTGAAACAAAGCTAGCATTATGGAAACAACAAGTGGAAATATTAAGGTATCAAGGACCAACTAGTTCAAGTCATACTATAACTAGGGAGTGGATGATTGCTCATGAGAATATCTTTTGGTTTGTTGTAACCATTTCTTAAGGAAATGACCAATATAATCTATCAAATGAAAATGTGACATGTGTACACTATACATCTCATCTCGAAGCTTGTTTTTCTCCCTTATTTTGAGTCTATTGTCTCTCCAGCTATAACATTTTACATGAATTATTAATGAAATTTGATCAATGATCTTTCATTAATCTTCTTTGTCATTATCCATTGATGTATATTTTAATTCTGGATCTAATTTAATGAACTAGTTAAAAGTACCTTGATTAAAGCATGAATTCATATAAATTTTTAGTGGATCTGATAAGTAGTCATGGAGTTTGAGTATTGATGTGTGAATTGTAATACAATTTCACTAAGATTATGGATTCCTGGAATTAAAATCACCTTCTAGTTCATATTTTAATTGTGTTAAAAGTAAAACTTGAACATGTACTCAGTGATTCATCACTCAACTCAATGCTTAATAACCTATTAACAATAGCATTAGTAGCATATACAACAATGAACATCAGAAATCATTTAATGTGTATCTAGTAGTTGAAACCACTACCAAACTTTTTCTGCAAATGATAAAATAAATAATATGGATAATTGAACATCAACACATTACTGAAGTCTGAATTTGAGATTTTTTATTGATTATCACATTAAGGAATACATAGAGGCATTGGAAATGCAAAATATTTCTCAAAGACAACTCTGCACAGAGCTGAGTTGGAACTTGGAAACTCATATTATCAAAAATCAAATCATTGCATCACGTTTTCTAGCAACTTCCAATGTTCAAGTGGTGGAATTGTTATTTGTTCTAACTGATGTTGTTTCACTTGAAGATTTGTTAATAATTCATGATTGAAATTGGAACCTTTCTTGGATTCTTCAATCAATTTTTCATTCAAGGTTAGCAATGGCTTGATGGAATCCAAATGGTTCACCACATCTGGGTTATGAGGAAACTGGTCCAAATCAATCTTTCTCATACCCTCCATCTTCTTTCTGAAATAATTATTTCCAATGAATCGCTCATTTGTGTCAAAAGCCTTTGGAAAACCAAGATCTGTGAAGTTACTTACCTTTTCATCCACCTTCTTCATCTTGTCTACAGCCAAATGAAAATATTCTTTTGTTTCACACATTCTCAAACACTATTCAATGATAGATGACAATGTCATTAATGTAGCAAGCCGATTAGTAAACCCTTTTTATTTCAAAACATTTTCACTGGCTTTGTAGACTATTTTTTGAATTTGATTTGCAGATTTATCTAATGCCAACACATTTTTTTTTCCACTAAATACTTGTTGAGCTTCTTATAATGTTGTCTAATAGCATCAATCAATTGAAACATGTCACACAAATAATCAATCCTCTGCATTATTTCATCTCAGATCTTTTGTTTCCTATGCCTCATTGTTTCTCTACAAGATGCAAATAACTTATTTTGACAAGAGTTAGTTTCATTTTTTTCTTCCATCTACTTTGCCTCCAATATTTCATTTATTTTTCTCTCCTCCAATTTTTGTTCCCACTGTGTATTTCCATTCGCAATGCTTAGTCTTAATTTTTCTGAAGTTTATTTTTCCTCATCATATTTCTTGTTTCTCTCATCTAGCCTTTGCTTCAGTTCATTCACTTCAGTCTCATTTTGCTTATCCTCTTTGCTTGTTGATGTAGAGGCATATTTTTTAATTCTTTTTTCTAATTCATTTCTCTTGTTATCTATTGCTTTCCTCTTTTCTTTCTCATTTGCTAGGTCTGCCTGTAACTTTTCTATTTGAGTTTGCAACCTTTTTTTCTCTCTATATTGCTTTAGCAATGATGTGTACACCAATTCATTGTTCTTCTTTGATACATTAATTTTGTTGGTATTTTTGAGTCTAGAAAAATTCAATTGAATATTGTTCACCTGGAATTCAGATTGAGCCATCTGATTTGTTGGTTTGTTTTGAACTGTGGGAATAAGAATTGTGTACTCTATGATTTCTTTATTTGTGTCAAATGTGGGTAATACCATGGTTGTTGTAGGCTCTGAAGTTACATCAGACACACTCTCCATCAATTGCTTATTTTCTTTTTTATTCAAGTCTGATTTCTTTTTAAACTCTTCAATGTAATCAAACCTAGGGACGAAGGAACAATGGAGTGCTTGAATGGCGAAGGAATAGGAATACTTGCAGTTGTTAATGATGCCATAGCCAAACTAACTAGTAGTGGGGGAGTGCCCAGAAATAACTCCTTTGTGGTGGATCCATTGGTATTGTGACTTGGACCTGTCAAAATCTTTTACCTCTTTTGTATGCCTTGATCACCTGGTGTTTCTATGGTATATTGTATTGTTGTCCTCTTGTTTGTAATTTGTTGTTGTAGCACATGTTGACCATTAATAGTACTACTTTATGTAAGCAAGGTGGTGATGACTCAAACAAACTCACAATAATTAGATCCAAACAAAGAAACCTTCCCTTGAACACAAAACTCTCAGCTTTCCCTAAACACACAACAAGATGCTTGTAGCCCTCAAACTCTGACTTTACACAATATCTTTTAGAGAAGGCCACATAAAGGCCTAAAAAAAATCAATTAATACTTACCACATAACCAACATAACATCTCCAAAAGGTTTCAAGTGACTTCTTTGTACCAATATTGAGATCCAATACACTACCCCTATTTTAGGCTACTTAATTAGCCCTATTTTCCAAAGGAAGTACTTCCTAAACACTTTGTTTTCACCAAAACTCACTTAACAGAGTTAAATTGTGTCCCAAAACCACAGAATCCATCACCATTTCACAAATACTTTACTTCAAGAATGCTACACCATGAAACCCTCCTTTTACATATAAAACACTAAGGTTTAGTCAATCTCACAACACCCAAGCTTTCCACACTCAAAAAATGCTTATAACAAACCAAAAATACCCTGCATAGGGCTAAACAACCATAACATATGTTGTCCCTTCAACAACTTGACAAAAACCCTCTCAAACACCTCATTTTGACATGGGAAAACACCTTAACCAGCCCTAGGGCATCACCCAATTCATACAATCTTGACTCCTCTGCCTAAAAACCCAAGAGAACACCTAAATTATAGTGTTGAGGACCCATTCCATGAGATGCAGTAAATACAAAAAGTGGAATGGGTCAGTTTGTCATTTTAGAAGACCTTTAGCCCTTTAAAACTGTGTAAACAGGGCTACTACAAAAAATTTAGGAGAACTCTCTCTAAACACAATGATAGACCCTAAAAATTGAATCAATTGAAAGATAATTCATGCTATTACAACATACAATGGATCTTAGAACATTTACATCCTGTACGGGGTCATACAGTTCCAAGAAAGTTTAGAAAAGAAAGAAATTTATAGAATAGAATGTTGTATTTCTTATGAATGATTTGATACAAACTTATTCAACCCTGTTCCAAGCATTTTAGAGGCTTTAAATACATTTTAAAATAAAAAATAACCACTCAAATGTCTCTAACTAATTTTCAAATTCCTAGACCCTTCATATTCCCAAAAAGTTGCATTTTGACAATTTTGCTTATGACAACATTTGCATTTTTTGCAACTTCTTCCCAATTGACTCCTAAGACTCAAAGCACACCCAATTACATTGCAAATGGTCTTTTTAGACCTTATTTAGAGTAAATAAACTCAAAACACCCCTTACTACCCTAGACTCAACTACTGACCAACTTATTACATCTTCAAAAGATCAAATTTGCACTTAAGGGTTTAGGTGCTCTTGCACCATACAACCCCACTGAAAAGAACTCATGCCACATGAGTTGTATCTTGTACCAATTTCTCCAAGCTTCACACATATTCCTCTGGTCTGCAAATACTTTCCATTGGTTCATACACTGTGATCTTCCAATCTTCGCTGCATCCTTGTTCTTGTTTACACTTGAATATGTCTCCATCTTTGGATTCAAACTTGATGTTTTCCTTCTTTCTACTCTTTGATCAAAACCTAATGATGTATTTTCCTTTACACCTACAAAAAAAAACTTGTTAGTATTCCCTTGAACTGTCTTCACCCTTATCTCATCTTCACACTTATAACTTCTCTTATTGTCTTGTGCACTCTGTCCTTTCATCCTTGTCATTAGAATTTTTTTCATATCATTAGGTACCACTGTACCATCAATTTTACAACCTATTGTACTTGAAAATCTTTCTTTTTTTTCATTCTTAATCTCAACCAAAGGGCACACCATTTTCCCTATCAACACATTAGCATACCAATCTACTGTCAATTCATCCTTTAACCCTGCATTTACCTTCACTTCTGTTGTCAGACCATTTCCAGACTTCAAACTGATTGTATTACTCACCTTTGTGTCTTCCTTATAATCCTTTGCAAGTTATTTCTTCCCACACATAATCACCTTAGCCTTACCTTTTTCATCTTCCATGAAAGGAGTAAAAAAAAAATTACATCCATCTTTCTCTATAGTGTATGTGTTTTCTCTCACATCATACAATGTACGCCTATCAAACTGTTAGGGCCTACCTAGGAGTAAGTGGCAACAATCCATAGGTAAAATATCACACACTACCTTATCTTGATAACCTCCAATTTGAAATTCTACAACAGCTTGTTCATTGACCAAAAGAGACTGCCCATCACTCAACCAAGACACCTTATAAGGTAACTCATGAGGAACTTTTTGCAAATTCAGTTTACTCACCATCTCACTTGAATCCATATTTTTAGTAGAGCCTAAATCAATGACAATTTTGCATACCTTGTTCTTGCACTTACATGTGGTCTTGAAGAGGTTCTTTCTTTGTAATGGCTCCATCTCCTTTGTTGCCTTCAATATGGTCTTCCTCATCATCAACATTTCACCTGTTTTGGGAGCAGCATGTAAACTTGCAAAATGGTTACTCTCACACTCCTCTTCTTGTACTATTTGTGCTCTCCTTTTAGTCCTCTTTTCATCTCCACTAGATGAACTACCAAAATTTTCAGGACATTTCCAAGAAGGATGACCATATACATTACAATTGTAACATCTCCCCACAAAAACATTTGAATTTCTACCTCCACTAAATCTTCCTCTACCCCTAAAACCTCCTCTTTCATCAACACCTTGCTCCTTACCTTTACTTGCTTCTTCTTGTTCCTCAAATGGCTGCTTTGATGTATGGATTGATCCTCTCCCTTTTGTGCTATTACCTCTACCTCTAACAGATTTCTCTTGCCTTCTTTTGATCTTTTCCTCCACCCTAAAAGCTAATTGGAAACATTCCTCAACAGTCTTTGGGTTAGCAACAACCAATTCATCTTGTATATTGAATCTAAGACCACCTAGATATCTAGCCACTTTTTCAACTTCATCTTCATCCCTTCTTGACCTTATACTAAGTTTGTAGAATTCATCAGTATAGGCCTTAACATTAAGATCCTTGTGCTTCAAACCTTGCAATGTTTTATACAATTGAACTTCATAGTATTTTGGAAGAAACTTACCTTTGAGTTTTTGTACCATCTTTCCCAAGAATCTATCCTTGACTTGCCTTGTTTTCTCCTTTTTGTTTGCTCATAGTCCCACCATAGAAGAGCATGACCTTTTAGTTTTGTTTTTTCCACCTTCACCTTCTATTCATCTGAAATGTCTTCACTCTCAAAGTGGTTGTCCATAGCTACAATCCAGTCAAGAAAATCTTCTTCATTTAAATTTACACCATACCTAGGAAGATCAACTTTTACCTTCATTGAATCACCTTTAACTTCCTTGAGAAACTTTTTCATCCTCTGATCTTCAGGTTCTAACTCCTCATCTGCATATTCATATTCATCATCTTCCTCCTCTATTTCACTCACTTAATAGAGTTAAATTGTGTCCCAAAACCAACGAATCCATCACCATTTCATAGATAGCTGACTTCTAGAACGTTGCACCATGAAACCCACATTTTACATACAAAACACTAGGGTTTACTCAATCTCACAACACCTAGGCTTGCCACACTAAAAAAATGATTCTAATAGACCACAAATACCCTGCATAGAGCTAAACAATTGTACATTATGTTGTCCCTTCAACAACTTGACAAAAACCCTCTCAAACACCTCATTTTGACATGGGAAAACACCTTAACCAGCCCTAGGACATCACCCAATTCATAAAATCTTGACTCCTTTGCCTAAAAACTCATGAGAACACCTAAATTATGGTGTTGAGGACCCATTCCATGAGATGCAGTAAATACAAAAAGTGGAATGGGTTAGTTTACCATTTTAAAATACTTTCAACCCTTTAAAACTGTGTAAATAGGGTTGCTACAGAAAAATTTAGGAGAACTCTCTCTCAACACAATGATAGACCCTAAAACTTGAATCAATTGAAAGCTAATTCATGCTATTACAACATAAAATGGATCTTAGAACATTTACAGCCCGTATGGGGTCGTACAGTTCCAAAAAAGTTCAAAAAACAAAGAAATTTGTAGAATAGAACGTTGTATTTCTTATGAATGATTTGATGCAAACTTATTCAACCCCTGCCCTAGCTTTTAGAGGATTTAAATACATTTTAAAATCAAAACTAACCACTCAAACATCTCTAACTGCTTTTCAAATTCCTAGACCCTTCATATTCCCAAAAAGTTGCATTTTGACAATATTGCTTATGACAACATTTGCATTTTTTGCAACTTTTTCCCAATTGACTCCTAAGACTCAAAACACACCCAATTACATTGAAAATGGTATTTTTAGACCTTATTTAGAGTAAATAAACTCAAAACACCCCTTACTACCCTAGACTCAACTACTGACCAACTTATTACATCTTCAAAATTCAAATTTGCACTTAAGGTTTTAGGTGCTCCTGCACCACTACTACCCATACCATCGCCACCAGAGGAAGTGCCATTGCACTAAGCTCTCCACCATGGGAATGTACTAGTTATGATTGTTTCTGACCATGAGGATGAGGATTTGAAGCTCTAACAAATTGAATTGTTTCAGCTCTACTTGTATGCCCTTGGTCTACTTTATCAACTCCAAGGCTAGATTTATCAACTGGTTTTCTATGTTGTACATCTATTACTGTAGGAATTCCTTGTCCTTGGGACCCCAAACCACCACCTTCATAACCCATTTTTTCAGCTATGGATTCTCTTGAAGTATATGTTTTTTTCGTGGCCTCACTTAAACCAGCTTTGACATGGCTTTGTCCTTGGGACCCCAAAGGACCACCTTCATAACCCATTTTTTGACTATGATTGCTCCTGAAGTGTATGCTTCTTTCGTGGCCTCACTTAAACCATATTTGACATGGATTTTTTCTACTTCTTCCCTATCATCATTAGATTGATCATCAGTTTCTTTGTCCCCAAGTTCATCAGGATGCTCTATATTCTACAATTTGGTAAACTCATGATCTTCTTTGTTATATCCATACTCTGCAAGGGCTCTTGGATCACCTAGTTCCTTCCTCATAGACCAAAAGGCAGTAATTTTTTATTGTGACCAATTTTTATCTATAACTTCCTTCTCTAGAGAATCTAGTATTCTTACTCTACTAGATGGTTTATGACTTTTTTCATAAAAAATGTTATACCTCCTAATTGTCTTTTGATGCAATGCCATAATTTATACTAGCAATTGTTCAAAAGAAATACCATTCTTAGCAACACTTTTCTCCATTTCTATTTTGACCTAATCCCAAGAATCCTTGTTTCTCAAGTTTTCAAGCAATGGTTTACTTTGATGTTGAATTCTACTTGCAACATTCTTATTGAGTAGAGTCATTGATTTAATGGTGTCACATGGATCATACTGCTAGTGACAGATAACATCAAAATAAAAAAAATTCAAAAGATTATGTGCCACACTAAATGCTTTTCTCTCGACTATGAAACCTCCACATGAAAAAGGTAAAGAAGGAAATAATGTCTTCTTTTGTTGACCGACAAAGTGTAGTTCATCAGTACTTTGCACCTACCTTACATATTCCAATGCAAAAACCCTTTCTATCACATGTATTCGAAGTTTGTATGGTTGTACTCTTGATCCATAAAATCTTAGCGCAGTATATTCTTCCATTAAGTACTAATCAACCAATTGTATTTCTTTTCCTAGTTGAATGTAGTTTCTACATGACTTAAGCAATCTAGGAATTGGAGTATTTGTAATTTCTTGATGCAATGGAGCCAAAAAGTAGTCTACAAAATGATTGTAGTTCCTTCGAGAATCATTCATCCTTATCTCAGTGGTCCAATATACTGGAGCCATTTTCTTTTCCTCAACATTACTATAGGGCTGAATCTGAAGCTTGTTGGTATGAAACATTCCTCTAAATTTGAATAGAAAAAGATAGTACAAGTAGGTTGTAAACCTAAATTCCATAATGGATATTATATACCATTTCAAGGAGGCTTGCACCCACTTCCAAATTTCTATCCAGTCTGAGGAAAAATGCTAACATGGAAATAGTATCCCAAACCCATGGTCTAAAAATATGATCACCTTTCAATTTGTTTCTATCTTGAACTATTTTATTTATGATAGAATTTGTCTCCATTCCATCCACTGCTTCATAATCACTAGCAAGCTTTTCTAGTTCAACGTGGACATTTCCAAATTCTTCGGTTGTAAACCCCAACACTTTTCCAAGTTCTTCTGCATTAATGGACGACAATTATTCTTTGCTATCTTTATTAACAATTGCTCTTTTTTTATCATCATAATTTTGGGCACATACCATGATAAATTCTGGGAAAGGGAAAACCTCATGTAACATCATGCACCCTAATCTAGTTACCCACAGTGCACTAAAACTATTAACTTACATTTTCTTTGTATCCTTATTCTAAGATGAAAATCTAAGTTTTGAGGTATGCCTACCATAGGTTTCAGGATCATAAATATCATGGTATTCATCAGTGAAACCTGGGGTTTTAAGCAACTTTGCATAATGTATTTTTTTATCTAACACTGCTCTAGTAGTACTGGTGGTAGACATGCTTATACAATGTGAGTTTGTGAATTCCCTATTAGTCCTCCTTAATTTTTCTTAATTCTTAAGTCTCTCAACCCTAAACCCAAACTTTAAAGTTTGACAAAATAATATTTTAAGAAATGTCAAACAATGAAACGTAGCTGCATGAATTCTTTCACTTACCCGGATTTTGATTATTGAAAAGATTAATGTTGATAGTCATGGAAACTAGGTTACTAGAATGGCTTTGTTGGAAGTGGAAGTATGGAACCCAGAATAGGGTGGTGCATTGCAATGAGCAAACTGAAGACTAAAATATCCCTATGTGTTGACCCTCTCACTTAAAAATAAAATAACTTAGTAGTAGAAAGTGATTTTTTTTAACATTAAAGTGAATGAAACGTCTCATCGTCTACGTGTTGCTTCTGGACTACACAATTAGTACATGGTTGACAAAATTTAAAACAAGCCATTTAGTCCTACATTGACAACAAATTCTAAACTGTTGATCTTTGTAAATCTAACGGTTAAAGGGTGATTCCAGAGGTTTAAGTTCACAATCCTAGTGTTATGTGCATTTCATTCTGGAATGCAACTACAACCATACATCAAATTTTCATCGAATGGTTGAGTAATTTATAATATAAATAATAAACATGTTTTTTAAAGTTGTTTTAAACTTTAATGCGCTAGGATTGACATTAAGGCCAAGGGGCCGGTAAATTAACATTGCAAAGGACTTAATAAAATGAATAATGATACTAGGAACTAGGGGAGAAGGTCAATGAAAAATTAGAAATCAATAACATTTTGGTAAACCCTAACAAGAGTGACAACTTTTAGTGTTTATAATGTTTTTTTTCAATTTGATGACAACTTTCTTTTTTCATTTGTATTGCTTTATGTTTTACTTTTAAAACTGCATGCAATTATTTCATAAATAGATAATACTTAATTTCTTAAAGGAAAAAAAACTAATTTGAATAGATTCATAGACATTGAACTCAAAAAATAACTCTTTACTATAAATGAATAACAAAGAATAACACAACACAACCATTTATTTTATTACAATTGAATTACAATGACACATTATTACATATCTTTTTAAATATGAGTAGTTCTAGAGAATGCAAGCTCCTATTTTGTATAAATAACATATGTCACTTTACATAGACACAATTTATTCCAAGCTATTGCTCATGACAATGGATTACAAATTGATTCCAATTTCTAAGCTTCTATTGGTGACAACGTAATACAAATGTGACACTAAAAATAAATGCATGGTTCCAAAGCTTTTTCTCATGAGAACGTAATACAAATGTGGCTCTGAAAATAAACACAGGGAGTTCACCTAGCCAACCATGTTGGGGAACTAAGAGTTGTGAAGATACAAAATGTACTTATCCCCTTTGAGAATCAGAGTCATGCAGAATATGAGGGGTAGTAAAATTGCTCCCATCTTCTACTTGCAGCCTCCATCCACTGGGATAGCACTTATCTCCATTAGAGCTCCTCATCTTGGTTCAAAAATTGTCTAAGAAGTCAGAAAAGTCAACCAAATCAACTTCTTTCCAATTCCACCCATTCTGAACTTGAAGGAAATTGGTCTTTTACTCTATAATACATAACTAGAGGTAGGAGAATTTAGAGTATCCCCAATAATACCACATCATCTTCTTCCTGAATTCTTATTAACCCTAAAAAATGAAAACCCTTATGACACTATCCACTATCACTATCCCTATTTATGGGCCACCGGTGCTGCTACCAACCTGATTCGTACAAACCAAAAAACTAACTTAATCAATTCGTTTAACTTAATCCTTACATGTAAAATTAAAATGTTTAATTTGATTGGCGTCTGGTTATATGCAAACTATACCTCAAGCTGACAAGCTGTCAAAATCAGCCACTCAAATGATACAAAATCATTACAAGTCTTGTTTCATTAAAGCTATGAGTTGTGACAATTGTCCAATCAATCACTTTAGATGTTCATATGGAATTAATCACCACTTGTAGTATGACTACCACACTTTCTTTAGAATGATTGAGAATTTCAATTAAATGAAATGTAGTACGTCGAGGCATTGAAAAGAGAGAATGACCAATGAGCAATGAGCCTTGATCTCACCACATTTCTGCATCTAATGGTTCTAGTGTTATTTTGGAGGTTTCAATTCACAAGTCTAGTGCTTCAGAGATTTACTTTTGGAATGCAACTACAACAGTCTATCAAAAATTCATCGAACAGTCGTGGTTATATTGATTTACACTGACATCTAGCTACAACTATGGAATATCCTTCGCACATATTTCCTTCATTACTTTGGTTTGGGGATTGTATTATAAATTATTTTATAAGGTTGATAATTCAACCTTGTTTGGCCTTTACATCCTTTGTGTAAAAAGTTCTTAAGTTTTTAAGCCCTGGTCCTATGTTCTTCCTAGGCGGTCCCTCTTTTAAAACAAACTTTATGCATGTGCATATTTCTACCACTTAAGTTCTTGTATCGCTCATCGCCAAAATCCTTCAACCCATTGTGTTCATTACCACGATGAGCGATGAGCCTTGATCTCACCACGTTTCTACATCTAACGGTTCTAGTGTTATTCCAAAGTTTTCAATTTGCAAGTCTAGTGCTTCAAATATTTACTTCTGGAATGCAACTACAATCGTCCATCGAAAATTCATTGAACGGTTGTGGTTATATTGATTTGCATTGACATTTCGCCACTGATTTTTTTTAATTAGTTTGAGATTATGTTTAATTTTCCAATGTTTTTTCTTATTCATTTGAAAATAGGTTTAATTCGCCAATGGATTTTTTTTGGGTTTGAAAAAAAGTTTTAATCGCCAACAAAATTGTTTTTTCTATTTTGAAAACAGATTTAATTCGCCAATGGAAATATTTTCTAGGTTTGAAAATAGATTTTAATCACCAATGAAAATATTTTATTGGTTTAAAAAATATTGCAATTCATTAGGATTTTCCATAGACTTCTAGCGAATAGAAAAGATTCACCAATTGAGATTATTTTTTTTCTTGAAAAACAAAAAAATTTGCCACTAAAATTAATATTTTTATCAAGAAGCATACAAGATTCGTCAGGATTTTACACCTTCGCCGAGGGGGGGGGTTTCTTAAAGTTATCTCTATTTCCAGATGAAATTGATCTTATCAAAATATGATTTCAATTATTTTTTACTTCTCGGGGGTTGTAACTTGAGCAACACACTCACTCTATATGGGTCTATTGAAATACCTCTTTCAGAAATAATATGTCCTAGCGGTTTACCTTCGGTCACCCTGAAAATACATTTCTTAGAATTCAATGAAACTCTGTAGGTTTCACACTTTTGCAATATTTCCATGAGATCTTGGATGTGATCTCGTTTGTTCTTTGAAAATATTGTGAGGTCATCCATGTAGATGATAATACATTTTCCTATCAAATATCAAAAAGCATAATCCATAGCTCTTTGAAATGTATCTCTGATATTTATCAATCCAAATGGCTTCCTTCTATAAGAAAAAGTTTCCCACTTCCTAGTGAATATTGTCTTCATTCAATCTTCCTTCACTACCATTACTTGATTATATCTAGAGAATCCATCCAAAAAGGACATCATCTGTGAACCATTGACAATTTGTAACATTTCTTCTAGTGAAGGTAGTGGATAATTATCTTTCTTAGATGCCTTGTTAAGATTCTAGAAATCTACACATAGTCGTATGTCTCCATTCTTCTTCCTTATGGGTACAAAATTTTCCACCCGAGTAGAATGCCTGATAGGAAATATTATTTGGGCTGAGAGAAGCTTTTGTACTTCCTTTTGGATCAGTGGTTCTAAGAGTGCATTTACTGGCCATTGTTTTTGTCAGAAAGGCTTTACATCAGGCTTTAGTGGTTTTGTATGTGAGATGATGGAAGTATCATATGTTTTAAAATCTTCATATGTCCATGCTATAACCTTCCAATAATCTCTGAGTGCCTAAGTGATATTTCTCTTCTCTTATTCAGTACACACCTTCCCTATAAGCACGTTCTTAGGATCTTCTTTAGTATGCAAATTGTATAATTTAGATTTCCCTCCATCACTTTGGGGAAAATATTTCTATCACACTATCTGATCTATGTCAAAAAATCATTCCAACTTGATTATCCCTTTCAGAATACTATTATCTTTAGCTTGAGCTAATTCTTTGTCTTGAATTTTTCCATTAGGGTGATCTATTTCTTAAATTATTTGTGTTTCGAAGATAGTGGAATTAGTAATGAATTCCAATATGTGTTGATCATCTTCGAACACTTGCAATTTTGTAACATTATCAGGAACTGAAGGTAATTGTACCAATTCAACTATAAATCTCCTTAGATATGAGACATCTAAAGGTTCTAAAGCACTAGCAGTAGTAGCCAAATCATCGATTCTTTGATTAAATCTTCATGGAATATGAGTAATGTTGAAAGCGTTGAAATATTCTATTAGATCCCATACTCTATGTCAGTAACTAGACAATCTCTTGTAATGACAAACATACTACTTTTGAACTTGTCTGACTACCAATTTGGAATCACCAAACACCTTAAGAATTTTTTCTTTCTTCTTGATTGCGAGCATCAAACCATGAATAAGGGATTCATATTTTTCTATGTTGTTAGTATATTGAAATTTCAATCAATAAGCAACAAGAAAGGATTTACCTTGCAAGATGATGAGTTCAACTCCAATTCCAATTCCTTGTTTCAATTTGGATCCATCAAACTTAAGGATCTAGGCTTGATCATTAGTAACTTGAAACTTACCATTCTTAAGAATTGTCAAATTAGCATTTTCGGTTTGTGTAACTTGGATTTTGTCTCCATATATTTCTAGTTCAGACCTTTTGATCTTATCATGTTCTAGACAATACTGGTTTTCGATTTTGTGAATTATTTTCAAGCACATCATGCAACTATCTTTTGAATGTGCAGAATTGTGTAACCTACACCAATCCTGCAATAAAAAACTTTTTAGTGAAATTTCAATTTTACTGCTCTTTCGAGCTTCTGTAACAATATTCTTCCAAAACTTATCATAATAACTATTTTCTTCTTTGGAAGAATCACAATCTGATTCAATTAAAACATCAGTTCCAGGAGTTATCTGATTATTCTTTTCAGCATTGCATGTAAATACTTCTTCTATTTTAACTCTTGATCTTTGGATTTTATAAACCCTTGGTTCTACATCAATATATAGAAATTCATTTTTCTGATCATAATCAGTGATCATGTATTTCATATGTGGTTCTCCTTCAGTTCTGATTTGATTAGGAACTCCTTTCCATGGTAACCACATATGTGAGAAATCTATGGCCATGTATCCATTCAAAGTTTTGGACCAATCCCTACTCAATAGTGTACCATAAGTATCAAGTATCTCGACAACCTAAATGTCTATATAATACCGAATCCTGGGATCTAATGCTAGCTACATGTGAATATTAGTTAACTCCCCAACTAAATTTACTTCAATTTTATCAAGTTGAGTAACTTTCTTGAAAGAACTTTCCAGAGTTAACCCTAGCATTTGACATATGGACAAAGGAATCACATTAGTAGATGCTCTAGAGTCTACTAAACAATTATGAAGATTTTTACTAAATATTCTCAATGTGAGTAAAAATGGTGGGGGTTCTAGTTTTCCTTTGTAAAAGGCTACTTGCGCATCTGCCATAGGAACAATATTCTTGTCTTTTGCTTTAATGGAATTATCTTTCACCTGAGATTCCCTAAATTTTATTTCCTTTGGAAGATCTTCTAAAGTATTTAAGAAATCTTTCCTGGTCACAAGTGTTTTGAGTAATTCTAATAAAGAAAGGTTGATTTTTACCTTTTTGATTTCTTCTGCTAAATAATTAGTCAAGTTGTTTTGATCAGTAGGATCTATCTTTTCACTTCGTGAAACATTTGATGAATTATAATGAGATGTCACCTTAGGTAACCCTAGGGTATTGCTTAATTTATCATCAGGTGGAGTATTAAAGTTATTAGGCGGGATTGACGTGGTCAACGACCCATTGAATTTACTTCCACCATTTGTGTTACTTCCCAGGTTATAACTATTTCCTTTCTGATATTGTTGAAAAGCATGAATTTCATCAACTTCGTCCTGAGGTTCATTTTCATCTTGATAAGGAAATGTATATGTTTTTAAAGTCATGGCTAAAATGTCTCCTTCATATTCGTGAGTATGACTCCTGATAACAACAAGTGACTTGACAGATTCATAACTTTCAAGAACTAAAGAAAAATCATATCCCACTAGAACTAATTCATTTCCTTTAGGAGGATGAGAGTCACATTGTTCATTATAATTTGTAGTAGCCAAAAAAATATCTAAAGCAGTTTTAAATTGTGGACAGTCCACTTCAACATGAGCATTTGTGTTGGAAAAATAAGGGAAAAAAACTGAGAGGGGGGGTGAATCAGTTATCTCAGAATAATAAACATTCCAAACTTTACTTAACTTAATCTCAGATCTGATGAATAAGCAATTAACCATAAACAATTAACACATTAGAGAGACAGAGAGCACCAAGATTTTTACGTGGAAACCCTATTAGGGGAAAAACCACAGTGGATGCTAGTCCACAAGATTATACCCTATTAAAAGTATAATGAAATCAATAAAGGGGAATGCACATGCATTCAGACACACTACCTAGAGCTCACTGCTCAATTCCAAAAGGGGCTCACTGCCCAGCAATACATAATAGGATTAAAATATGGAGAGTATGAACTGAGAAAATAGCTTTTGCACAAGCTTGATTACAATTCCAATTAAGCACAAAAAACTCCTTCAAAAACTACTTCACACTTCGCTCGATCTTCTTCACACTCTACTCTGCAATCAAATGATATTCACATATACACACATAAGAGCACACTCAACACATAAATCACCTTTCCAACACACTACACCGATGAAACAATTGCTCTTATATATCTGCTACATGATATTTCATCAACAACTTTAGTCGGCCACGAAAATAAAACATATTTTCAATGTCGGCCCAACTTTACAAATAAATTTTTAATGCGAATCCACCAAGGTCAGCCACAACATAGTGGGGACCCAAATTAACAACTCCAACACAAAAAGACTTCAATTAATTTCACCTCGAAGATCCAAAACATGCTACCACCAACATGTCAACCAAGAACAAGAGAAACCAAACATGCGCACGAAAAGATCTTCGACCACGAGCACACCGCTCAATATGGATGTACCACAAAGATAGAGCATGATCTAGAAACATCCACGAGCACCAAGAAACAACAAGAAACATCCGCAACAACTGAGATTTCCAAAATCACACAAACTTCACTCAGAACATTGACAGAGACCACAAAAACACTGTTAGACCACAACATGATCAAATCTATATGCAGACCTCTGAAACTTCCGGTAGATGATCTAGATATACTCAACAGAAAACCTTTAATCCACAATAGCTGAACTTCAACGTACAGAACAAGACACCTTCATGACTTGCACAACTCCACTGGGAACTTGGAACACTTTCTTTTTCAATTTTCTCAATATCCTCGACATATACAGCCTCTAATACACCAAATGCTAATAGTGTTGACATCAATGACAACCACATATCAGTAACATATCCACAACATCCAACAATCTCCCCCTTTGGAATTGATGGCAACACATGATGTGAAAAATACCATCAACCCAACACACTTGCTTCCCTTTGGTTCTGACTCTTCTCCTCAATTGCTCTTCGACCTTTAAAAGATTTTTTCACATTGCACTTCTCCCCCTTTGACATCAATGGAAAAGGTAATCATGACCTTTCCATATACATGCTCTGAACCACATATCTGCACATCTGACTACTCCCTCTGAGTAGCAGCAACAAAAACATCAATCTGGATCAAAATATAGCAATGTAGCTCACAGATTGATGCAAGTAAATGCATCTCTTAGTTCTTATTAGGAGGGGTAATTACCACTATAATTCCTTTTAGATACTCAAAAGTATCCTTCGATAATGGTTTAGTAAAGATTTCTGCAATCTGTTCTTTGGTAGGCACATACTCCAATTTGACTTCTTTCTCATTCACTTTCTCCCTCAAGAAGTGACACTTGATTGATATATGTTTAGTCTTAGAGTGCATGAGTACCAGATTCTTTGAAATATTTATTGCACTTGAATTGTCATAGTATATGGCAATAGGCTCTTCATATATCACCCCGATATCTTTTAACATTTGTTTCATCCATATTACTTGAGTACAATTGTTTGTAGTAGCAATATATTCTGCTTCAGCAGTAGATAGAGAAACTGAATTCTGCTTCTTGCTCAACCAAGACACCAACTTCTTTCCTAGGAAGAAAGCACCACCACTAGTACTTTTCCTATCATCTACATCTATGGCCCAATCCGCATCAGATATGCACTCAAAGTGAGATCATCATCCTTTGGATACCAAAGTTCAAAGTCAACTATTCATTTCAAATATCTGAAGATTCTCTTAACAGTATTCACATGTGATTCTTTTGGATCAACCTGATATTTGGCAACAATACATACAACATTCATAATATCTGGTCTAGTCTAGGTTAAATAAAGCAATCCACTGATCATTGACCTATATCTAGTTTGATTCACCTTAGGAGAATCATCATTTTGTGTTATCTTACATCCGGTCACCATGGGAGTACCAACAGGCTTTGAATCTTCCATCCCAAATTTCTTCAGTAGCTCTCTCACATATTTGGACTAAGATATGAATATCCCCTTGTCTAACTAGGTCACTTGTAATCCTAGAAAGAACTTCATCTCTCCAATCATACTCATCTCAAATTCATCCTTCATCTCATCAGAAAACTTCATACATAGGTTGTCATCTCCTCCAAAAATGATGTCATCAACAAAGACTTCTATAATTAACTCTTTATCATGATCCAATTTGAAATATAAATTGCTATCAGCAGTACCTTTAGTGAATCCAAGCTTCAGTAAGTATTTGTCCAATCTAGCATACCAGGCTCTAGGGGCTTGCTTAAGTCCATATAGAGCTTTCTTTAGGCAACAAACCATATCTTCCTTGTTAGTTAGCTGAAATTCATTCAGTTGTTCAATGTATACTTCTTCTTCTAGTTCTCCATTCAAAAATGTTGACTTCACATCCATTTGATAGAATTTATAGTTTTGTATGCAACATAAGAAAGAAAGAAAACAATCTAAGAATACCCTTTATACCAGTTCGCTTTATTCTGGATTTAGTACCAATCACATTTTTTTCTTTAGGTTTGGGAACCAGTATCCACATGTCATTCTTTACAATTTTTGTTAGCTCTTCCTTCATAGATTCCATCCAGTATTCATCTTGGCAGGCTTCAGTGACATTTTTAGGTTCAATCTTGGAAATCAGACAGTACTCTTCTACAATCTTTCTTCTAGTTTGCACTCCTTTATTCTTATCTCCTATAATTTGGCTTTTAGAATGGTTTAGCTTTACATACCTTGGAGTTTTGGAATTTTCTTGAACTTCTGATTCTTCTGATCTTCCTTCTGCACTTGCACTTGTCTCTGCTTCCTGACTTACTTGATTTACCAGAACAAATTGAGGTTGTTTTACCAGAACAACTGGAACATATGGAACATGTGGCACAATTTGAAGTTGATTATGACATTCTTCCCTTTTTTTGTGTTGTCCTCATCTAAATCATATCCATAATATCTGGATGATTTGAAAAATCCTCAACAACTTTGACATTTGCACTCTCAACCATCTTTCTCAGTCTTCTGTTATAGCATCAGTAGGCCTTGATTTTAGTAGAGTAACCTAAAAAGATTCCTTCATCGCTTCTTGCATCAAACTTGCCTATATCATAATCTCTCTTGATATAACATTTGCTTCCAAAGATCTTGAAATATTTAATAGTAGGCTTGTAACCAAACCATAGCTCAAAAGGGGTCTTACTAGAATTGCCATTAACATTTACCCAATTTAAAGTGTACACAACAATGCTTACAGCTTCACTCCAATAGCTCTGGGGGACATTTCCTTGTATCATCATTGTTCTAGTAGCATCCAAAATTGTTCTATTCTTTCTTTCTACAACTCCATTTTGTTGAGGGGTTCGGGGAGCAGATAATTGTCTTTGATTCCATGTTCTTCACAAAAAGAGTTGAACTCCCTAGAGGTAAACTCACCACCTCTATCAGATCTCATACACTTGATTTTCAGACCTTTCTCATTTTTTTCCATAGCCTTGAAACTTTTGAAATTTTCCAATGCTTCACATTTTTCTCTTAAGAAGGAAACCCATATCATTCTAGAGTGATCATCAATGATTAACATATAATACCTTTCTCCATGAATACTTCTGACTCTAGAGGGACCACAGAGGTCAGTATGTAGCAGCTCTAGCAAGTCATTTGAATGAATCTATTTTCTCCAGAAGGAGACTTTAGTCTGTTTACCCATCTAACATTCCTTACAAATTGTGTTAGTAGGCTTCAATAACTTAGGTAGATCTCTTATTGCTTGAGTGGAACTTACTTTGAAAATTTTATCAAAATTTACATGACACAACCTTCTATGCCAAAACCAACTTTCATCTACTTGAGCAATTAGACAACTCCCACTAGCAGTATTTAGGTGAAAAATATTACCTTTTGTCTGTCTACCAGTAGTAATCATATTTTCAGAACTTCCACGTATCTTGCATCTTCCATCTTTTAATTGTAGATCATAGCCTTTTCCCACCATCTGTCTAACACTCAAAATATTGTGCTTCAAGCCTTCAACATAAAGAACATCATCAGTGTTATCCTTACCACCAAGAAAAATAGAACCTCTGCCACGAATCACACCAGCATTGTTGTCTCCAAATCTTACAATAACACCATCATACTTCTCTAGACTTACAAATTTGTTTTTATCACCAGTCATATGATGTAAGAATCCACTGTCAATAACCCACTCATCCTTTTCTTCAACTGAGGCTACAAGAGCTTTCTCATCTTTAGTAGATTCAGTAGCCACATGACTATTTTCAATGGTAGCAATGAAAACCCATTCATCTTCATTTCCATTATCCTTATCAGAATCATCAGCAGTCACTCCTTCTTCAACAAAGTAACATTTCTTTTGGAATCTAGACTTGTTAGGCTCAGTTCTCGAAACTCTTTTAGGACATCTTGATGCAAAATGACCTATTTTACTGCATGAAAAATATTTAATAGGTAACACTCCTTCATACTTACCTTTTCCTCTGCCTTCTTTCTTTACAATCAGTGCTTCCAATTCTTCTACCTCTCTTTCTTTATCTTCAAGTTGTTTTAGTTCTTCATCATACTTGGATATCTTTCTGGAACATTCTCTCAGACCATATCTTTTCTTGTTACTTCCGGATACAGTAGCCTTGAATGCCAATTCATTTTTTGAAACATATTCACCAAATTCACTTAATTCAAAAGCAACAAGCTTACCAACCAGCGTGTCTCTTGACATATTTGTTACCGATCTGAGCTCTTCAATGGCATGAGCCTTCACTTTGTAGGAGGGAGGAAAGGATTTGAGTATCTTAGCCACAATTTCATCCTCATCTAGAGAACCACCGACACATGTAATACCCATCACTATTTCATTTACTCTTTGCATAAAAGAAGTGATATTTTCATCTTCACCCATCTTCAAATTCTCATACTTTCCTTTTAAACTCTGTAGCTTAGCCATCTTCACCTGTGCATCTCCTTCATACAAAGTTTGCTAGCTTTGTCCAAATCTCATGAGCTTTTTACAGTCCTACCACATTAGCCATCTCTGAATCTATCAGAGCACTCACCAATGCTTCAATAGCCCTAATATGGTTTTTAGCATCTTTGATCTCATCAACAGTGGAGGGGCCATTCTGAGGAATAACATATGTATCTTTTGTAATCTTCCAGTAGGATTCACCAATACACCTTAGGTGACATTGCATCTTGACTTTCCACAATGAGTAATTAGTTCCATCAAATCTTGGACTGTCCTTCTTGAATGTTTCCATCTCGGATCACCTCAAGCTTTTAGAATTCTTCAGAGGATCCTGCTCTGATACCAATTGTTGGAAAAACAAGGACAGACAATTGAGAGGGGGGGTGAATCAGTTGTCTTAGAATAATAAATTTTCCAAACTTAACTTAATCTCAGATCTAATGAATAAGCAATTAACCATAAACAATTAACACATCAAAGAGATAGAGAACACCAAGATTTTTACGTGGAAACCCTGTTAGGGAAAAACCACAGTGGATGTTAGTCCACAAGATTATACCTTGTTAAAAGTATAATGAAATCAATAAATGGGAATGCACATGCATTTAGGCACACTTCCTAGAGCTCACTGCTCAAATATAGAAGGGGCTCATTGCCCAACAATACAGAATAGGATTAAAATCCGGAGGGTATGAATTGAGAAAATAGCTTCTACACAAGCCTGATTATAGTTCCAATTAAGCACAAAAAACTCCTTCACAAACTACTTCACACTTTGCTCGATCTTCCTCACACTCTGCTCTGCAATTGAATGATATTCACATATACACACATAAGAGCACACTAGCACACAAAGCACCTTTCCAACACACTACACTGATGAAACAATTTCTCTTATATATCCACTACATGAGATTTCATCAACAACTTTAGTCGGCCCAAATTTACAAATAAATTTTTAATACGAATCCACCAAGGTCAGCCACAACATAGTGGGGACCCAAATTAACAACTCCAACACAAAAAGACTTCAATTAATTTCACCTAGAAGATTCAAAACATGCTACCCACATGTCAGCCAAGAATAAGAAAAACCAAACATGCACAAGAAAATATTTTTGACCACGAGCACACCGATCAATGTGGATGTACCACAAAGATAGAGCATGATCTAGAAACATCAAAGAGCACCAAGAAAACATAGAGAAACATCCGCAACAATTGAGATTTCTAGAATCATACAAAATTCACTCAGGAGCATTGACAAAGACCACATAAACACTTTCAGACCACAACATGATCAAATCTATACGTGCACCTCTAAAACTTTTGGTAGATGATCTAGATATACTCAACAAAAAACCCTTTAATCCATAGCAGCTGAACTTCAACGTAAAGAACAAGACGCCTTCATGACTTGCACAGTTCCACTGGGAACCTGGAACACTTTCTTTTTCAATTTTCTCAATATCCTCGACATATACAACCTCTAATACACCAAATGCTAATAGTGTTGACATCAATGACAACCACATATAAGTAACATATCCACAACATCCAACAATTTGTACTATGAATTCTACACCAATTCTTCATTGCAAGGTCAACTAAATTCACCTTTGACACAGATCTGTCATCATAAGGATTAATGTTATCTAAAGGTGTGGATATCCCTCCATTATTTGGTCGTGTGTTCCAAGGTCTAGGTGGTCTGGGAGTGTTGTATGCTCAAATTTGCAAATTCTGATTGTTATTTTGAGAATAAAAGTTTTTATTTCTTAATTGCATAACCTCTATGGTTAACCTTTTGAGTTGAGCTATAATTTCTCTAATTTTTCCTTATCATCTAGAATTTTAACATTTTGACTTTCCTGAGTTTGTGAGAAGAAATAATTTCCATTAGGATGTAGCTCTGTGATGACTGGACCAGGGTGAGGGACTAAAGCTTGACTATTTCTTGGTTGAAAGAAAGTATTCTGAGGAAATGTCCCATTCTAGACCACTGAAGAAAAAGTATTAGGAGTCATTGGATGATTTAAAGGGACTCCATTCAAACTCGGGATAGGATAATTATTCAATCCATTTCCACCGTTTGTAGATGATCCACTTCTAAGGTGTTTCATTTCTAAATTTACACTTACGACTTCAGCATAGGCTTCGGGTAAAGTAGTGGGAGGATTTTCCCTTCACTTCACAAACATGGCAGTTAAAGGATCTACTGTCATATAATAAACTGCAATGGAAGACAAATTATCCACTACATAAGATGCTTGTAACCTAGAATTTTCCCATCTGAAACCTATCATTAAAATTAGTTATAGGTTCTCCATCGAACCTCTTGATTTGAGAAAACTAATGATATAACAAGGCAGGATCAACCGGTGCTATAAATCTGGCCAAAAATTGGCTTTCCATATCTTGCCATGATCTAACCGAATTATGAGGTAAGTTGATATACCACTGGTAAACTTCATCTCTTAAGGTATATGAGAACAACCTACATACAACATCTTCATGTTGAATCCTGGATCTAAAACATATATCCTTGAAGATACTGATATGTTCTTCTGCATCTTTGTGATATAGTATTTAGGACACAACTTATTAGGATTTTTTAGTAAATCATTATACACAACAAATTGGATCGGTGACTCTACGTTGAAGAAAGCCATCATTATGGGAGGCGGAGGTGGTATAATAGTAGTCATATTTTATGAATTTTCACTTACACTTCTAGAATTTTGAGGTCTTGACAATGTTCGACCACTAAGCTCGACTAAGTCACACGAGGATCACCTGACCAAGATCTAGTGACTCTATGAAAATCCAGTTTCAAACCTAACGAAACAAAAATAACAATGAAGAGGCCCTCCTTCTAGCACTAGTTCCTGTTGATGAAGATTTCACCCGCAACAATAGTGCAAATAAAATCCTCAAAGGAAAACCACGAAGAACCTATCTTCTTGAAAGAATGAACCAGGGCAACCTAAGGGGGTCCGTGTAATAGGAAAAGGTTGACTTAGCTTAATACCAAGTCTCCAATAGTTAGGTCTTGACCATACTAGGTTCGCTTCAGGGTATGATGTGATATTGCTATTAATTTTCAAGGGATTTATGATTATCTCTGGTTTCATTAAGGATCATTAGCATCAGATAGAAGATATTCAATTCTATCATATAATAATTTCATGAAATCAACAAATTTGAAATAATATTTCATGAACATCAACAATTTTTCTATCACTTAAGTAGATTTAGCTTTAAGCATTCAACAATTTCATACAAACAAAATATTTTCAATAAATTTCCATCCATTCATCTATTTTTTCAAACATTTTCTGAAATTTAACATCTAATCTAAAATAAGCCATCAAAATACTAAAAAAAATAAAATTTCTCCCGTTATTCTCTACGCATGCCCCAAGATTTAATCAAATCAAAGAAAATTTCTTTATACTTCACTAGATTGCTTCAGAGCTAGGCATAAAACAATGCAAGATTTTAAAGAAGGGGGTTTAGTTTGGACACCGAGTAGGTTCTGTGTGCACCCTTAAATGGCACAACACACAATCTTGTTTTGATGAACTAACAAAACCAGCTACAAAAGATACATGAGATAGGTAGCTATCAAATTGGCTTCGATATTGATTAATTTCTATGTGCATACAAGTTTTTAGTTTGGAATGATTCAAAAAACAAGAAAAGAGAACAAAACTTAGAGAAGTTTTGGCTCTTCCAACATCCACAAATTCTTAACTTAAAAATAAAAGTAAAGAAATAAATGACCTTTTATAGGAACAAGGCCTCAAGAGTTCAAACTTAAAGTCTATCAAGAGAATCAAAAATAGTAAATCAAAATGTAGCATGTGGCATATGCCAGTTGTCATCAGAATCTTCTAGACAAATTCAAAGCTTTGACTTCTTCAGTAGCAACAACCTTTAGCTTCAAACATCAATACCTAACACTTCGCATAAAATAAGGCTATCAACATTCCTTAGAATACCAAATGGGAAACTTCTACCGAGACCAGGAACAACCTGCAAAATCAACTTCAACAATATGTATTTGTGACATAAGTACTGGATTTTGAGGTAATTTAGTTTGTACTTGACCAGATTGGGTTAATGAATTTAAAACATTCTCCAAGCTAGCAACCCGTTCTTTCAACTCTCTTTTCTTTTGTTTACTTTTTTGTACCCTGGCAATAGTTGTTTCTAAATTCATCTTCATTTCTTCTAATTCTTGCATCTAGGATGAGTTTCTGACATTTATACTTGTTAGCTTATACTCCTTAGGCATTATCTCATGTCTATTTTTATCTACTACTGGGGTAGCTATATGGAGGCAGAACACTCCATATAGCTACTCTAGTAGTAGATAAAAATAGACATGAGATAACGCCTAAGGAGTATAAGATAACAACTATAAATTTCGGACACTCATCCTGGACGCAAGAATTAGAATAAATGAAGATGAATGTAGAAACAACTATTTCTAGGGTACAAAAAAGTAAACAAAAGTAAAGAGAGTTGAAAGAATGGGTTGCTAGACTGGAGAATTTTGTAAAATCATTAGCCCAATCTGGTCAAGTACAGACTAAATTTCCTCAAAATCTAGTACTTATGTCACAAATACATATTGTTGAAGCTGATTTTGTAGGTTGTTCCTGGTCCTGGTAGAAGTTTCCAATCCAGTATTCTAAGAAATGGTGATAGCCTTGTTTTATGCAAAGTGTTACGTATCAAAGTTTGAAGCTAAATCTTGTTGTTTCTAAAGAATTCAAAGCTTTGACTTTGTCTAGATGATTGTGATGATAACTGGCATATGCCACGTGCTACATTTTGATTTGCTATTTTTGATTCTCTTGATAGATTTTAAATTTTAACTCTTGATGCCTTGTTCCTATAAAAGGTCAATTATTGCTTTACTTTTATTTTTAAGTTTTGAATTTGTGGATGTCGAAAGAGCCAAAACTTCTCTAAGTTTTGTTATTTTTTCATGTTTTCTAGATCATTATGGACTAAAAACTTGTATGCACATAGAACTTAATCAATATCAAATCCAATTTGATAGCTACCTATCTCATGTATCTTTTGTAGCTACTTTTGTTAGTTCATTTGAACAAGATTGTGTGTTGCAATGTTTAAGGGTGCATACAAAACATACTCAATGTCCAAACTAAACCCCCTTCTTTAAAAGCTTGCACCTTTTACGCCTAGCTTTGAAGCAACTTGGTGAAGTATAAAGTGGTTTTCTTTGATTTGATTAAATCTTGGGGCATGTGTGGAGAATAACTAGGAGAAATTTAATTTCTTTTTATTATTTTGATGCTTTATTTTAAATTAGATGTTAAATTTAAAAAATGTTTCAAAAAATAGATGAATGGATAGAAATTTATTCAAAATCTTTCATTTCTATGAAATTGTTGAATGCTTAAAGCTAAATCTACTTAAGTGATAACAAAATTGTTGATGTTCATTAAATATTATTGAAAATATGTTGATTTTATGAAATTATTTTATGATCGAATTGAAAATATTGTATTTGATGTAATGTTCCTTAATAAAACCAGAGATAATCATAGACACCTTGAGATTAACAACAATATCACATCATACCTTGAAGCAAACCTAGTATGGTCAAGACCTGACTACTAGAGACTTGGGATTAAGCTAAGTCAACCTTTTCCTATTACACAGACCCCCTTAGGTTGCTCTGGTTTAATCTTTCAAGAAGATAGGTTCTTCGTGCTTTGCCTATGCGGATTTTATCTACAATGTTGCTACAAGTGACATCATCATCAACAATAAACAACAATTATTGTATTATACTATGATATCATTGAATTTCCTTTTGTATTGAGTGCTTGGAGGTTCTCGAGGTTTGCTCGTTTGTGCCAAATTGGGAGAGATGAGGTGTATGTATAAGAGTTATAGAATACATTTATAACCTTTGGTTATCAATGTAAACAAAGTAGTACTCTATATTTGTCTTCCTATATTCAGATTGGAGTTGTGTTCTAGTGGGACATACTATTTTTCCAGTGAGGCTTATGAGATGGCCAGTGAGACACACAATTTGTATACAACAAGGGGTTGGCTAGTATGGCCTAATAAATCTTTTATCGAGAGTATTTTTTTCACCCTTTTTAGGGTTTTTTCACTCATAAATATTGTTTCTCATCTTTCCTTGGTGATGCATTGCTTTCTTGATTCATATGTGATGTTGTGACTTGCACAACTTTGTGTTTTCTCATGAAACATAATATCTAAAGTTTGAGTGTGATCAAGGAAATTAAGTTTATGTGATTGGTTTTATTGGATCACTGATTCACCCCCCCTCTTAGTGATCCTTAGTATTCCTACAAAATGATGTTTTTGAGAGGTTGCAAGATGTATGGTGATGTGATATGAAATAAACTACATAGCACATAGAAATCAAGAAAGTTGATATGAATGTTATGTGGGATGAGGTGGATGAAGTTGCATGTAGTGAAATGATAGTTATTGAGGTTATATGTATGGAAGAATAAAATGTATATAGATGGATATATAATTAATTTGGTTAAAATTTTGAAATTTCTAACAGGAAAGTGATACAGGTGCCTTCAACAATAGGTGTCTTTCTGAATTTTGTCGCCTATAGGAATGAAGCTACAAGTCCCTACTACATCATAGAGTGTTCTTGAAAATGATTGTTGATTGTTGTCACCTATGTTGTGTGTGCTTGTGAAGTGTGGTAGGAAATTATACTTGAGTGACTTTAGTAGGAGAGTTGTACAACTCATGTGTTGGTTCATGTGTAGAATGTGGTAGTTTTTGGTGAATCTTTGATCTTTGGTATAATGTATTTGTCAAAATCACTCTCTGGTCTATATTAGTGCATTAAGGAAATAATAAAGTCATCCTTCTGCACTGGATTCTTATAAAGTTTCAATCTATGCCCATTAACTAGTAGTGAGAATCTGACTGCATCAATTGTCTACAACTATACTACACCATTTGGGAATACTTGTTGTATCTCATAGGGACCTAACCATCTTGTTTGTAACTTCCCTTTATAGTATTTATACCTTAAGTTATAGAGAAAATCCTAATCACCTACACTAAATTCCTTAGTTTTAATAAATTGATCATGCCATCTAATTCTCTATTTTTGAACAACCTCAGTGTAGTGCATAGTTTCTATCCTTATTTCATCTAATACATTCAAATTGTGTAATCTCTCCTTTTGTGTTGTTGTAAAGTCTAGTCCCAATTTTACTATTGTCCTTAGTGTTTTGTATTCAAATTCAATAGGAAGTACTACTATTTTTCCATACACCAGCTCATATGGTGTAAACCCTATTGTAGTCTTCCAGGTTATCCTTTAGTCTTATGCCACCTTAGGAAACTTGGCTGCCCATTCCTTCTTATGAATCTACACTATTTTGGTCAGAATATTCTCAATTTACCTATTTTTTACTTTCACCTACCTATTTTCTTGACAATAGTAGGGTGTTGACTTCCTATGTCTAATCTCATACACTTTCACCAATTTATTGATAAATTATAATGTAAACTAGGGACCTTGATCCATGACAATTTCTCTTGGTACTCCATACCTTGTAAATATATCTTCATACAATTTTGTTTCCATGTTTCCATATGTTCGAAATTGTAGACACCCAAAAATGTCCTCTTACAATACCTTGTCCTGACATTACATCATTTAGACATCTTGTAGCATCTTTTTCCCTAGGTACTCATTTCATCATCTAATTAGTTAAATAAATCTTAGTTATTTGACTAATTTCATTTATTCCCTATTTATCCATAATCCATTTTTCTATAATTAAATAAATATTTATTTATTTAATTATTCATGACCATTTATCCTCTCTAATTAAATAATTATTCTAATTGTTTAATTAGTCATTAATCTATACTTTTATAATTAAATAAATATTTAATTATTTAATTATTCGTGACCATTTATCCTCTCTAATTAAATAATTATTTTGATTGTTTAATTATTCATTTATCCATTCTCCTATAATTAAATAAATTTGTATTTATTTAATTATCCTTATCACCATAGTCTATAATTAAATAATGATTTTACATTATTTAATTATTTTTCCACATCATCCATATCCTTTATTAGATAATGCTTTATCATTATTTAATAATTTTATCATTTCATTATCCTTCCCATCTTTTTAGGATTTATTTCCTTTAAAACAATAAATCAAAATATTTCTATCTTTTTAAAATCTTATCTCATCTCGTTGTATTTCCTCTTTTGTCAAAAATTAAATCCTTATCGAATCTTATCAAATCTTATCTCCGTCCACATCAAGATTCTATAAATACAGCCTCTCACAATCCATTTAGGGAGGGTTGATTCTTAAGTATCCTCACTCTATCAAAATCATTCTTCAGTCTTCCATCTGTCTCTATCATTCTCTATTTGTCATTTTCATCATGTCGTTATGTTTTTGAATTGAGCAACCAACATTCCTCCATTATCAATCCTTCAAAATTTTGCATTCTCATGCAGGTGGAGAAGATCAATGGAGATAAATTGAGTTTAGCGTGGATTTAGGTTTGCATTCGTTTGTTATTGTGATTTTCATGTTTGCTCGTACTCTATTGTGCTAGTTAGGATTTGATATATTTCTATTTTAGTTTTATATCTGATTTTCTCCTAATTACATTGGTGAACCTGACGTGAATTCTTTGATCTAGCTTGCTTTTTGCTAGTTAGGATTTGATATATTTCTATTTTAGTTTTGTTGCAGATCTACCATTTTTTGGACAAAACCTCAGGTTTTACAAAAAAAATCATATTTTATACACAACTATGAATTTTTCTACAAGATTTTCACATAATCTTGTGCATCATCTCAAGAGGATACAATAAAAAAATTGAGGGTTTATCATCATTTTTGTAGGATTTATTGTGATTTTATGTTTTTTTCATAAAATTGATTTTTTGGATGAAAATCAGAAATTTTTCAGAAATTTTTACATTTTTGGAAAGCTCTTGAAATTATAATGGGGGTCTATATTTTACAGATTTAATTTTCAGGTCAAATACAATGCAGAAAAATCTGATCTTTGTTTTCTATATGGTTTTCACAAATCTGCATTTCTGGGTGCAAAACAAGGAATTTTTTTGACTTTTTTACATTTCTGGAAAGCTCTCAGAAAATTAGTAGGGATCTTTTCTTTGATTTTTTATTTTTCAGATCAATAACATCTTCAAATAATGAAATCTAATTCGGCTATATTAAAAACATGTATGTGAAATTGCAATTTTCTGATGAGCTTATTTTTTTTATGGCTACATTATAATATCATTTTTTGATCTTGTAGGTGATCATAAGGAGCTATAGTAGCAGAAATATCAGTCATAGATAGCAGATTGGAAAGTAAAAACTTCTGGGTGCACTCGTTTAATCTTTCATCTCTTAATCTTGTTTGTCACACATCTGGATTTGGGCTCTTAAAACGAATATTGTCTTCAATCACATATCAAAAATCAGATCTAAAATTAACCACTGTCTTCCTACACATTTGGTTTTGGGTTAAAAAGAACAAGTGCTTCCATTTTTTGCATACACAAATTTTATTTCTAAGGTCAATTAACAACTGTGAGTGTGAATCAAGTGCGTGTGTGATCACAAACACCTCACTTGGTTTTCTTTTGTCAAACCCTTCATAGGAGGCCTGCTAGGGGATTGCATCACCCCTAGGGACGACCTCAATTGAAGTGTGAATCGAAAGACACGCTTGTTTGGGAGTTAAAATCTTGTCACTCTTGGCTAAGCCCCAAAGAAATTTATACCTTTGGGAAGTGAAGGTGAAGGGTGGGTTACCCCTTTCTCCCGGCTATGTGGTAGGATTTTGCTTTCAAATCATTCCTTAGTCAACTTTGTGTAGACTAGCTTGAGACCTAATTGGCCATACCCCATTTGACTAGTCATAGGGCTTGTTGATGTGTCTTCCATGTGTGCTTGTTTAATAACCATCATTACATTCTTCAAATTTCAAAATTCAAACTTTCTTATGTGTCTTGCGTGAGTGATTTATGTGTGTACATGTGTGATCATTCATTTAAACATTTCCAAATCAAGCTAAGCACCAAACACATAAAGACAAGTCACTCTACACGTTCTTCCAACACATTCATATCCAATCACTTTCATCCTAATCACCCTTTTTAGCCACATCCTATCCATTCCATCCTAATCAATCAAGTCATCCAATCTTGTCATTTCACATCATATCCTAATCCTAATCATTTCTTTAATCCATTCAACATCATTTAACATCATGCCAACATTAGAAGACCTAGCATCCCAACTTCACAACCTCCTTCAAACACTTCACCAAATACCCCAACCCCTAGACCACCAAACCATACAAAGCCTTCAAACCCTCTTCCAAAATTTTCAACAAATTAAATCACCTCAAATCCAACACCTCCTAGCTCAAGCCAATAATTTCATTGCCATTTGTCAAATTCAACAACCACAACATCATCCCCTATCCATTCATTATCAACCAATGCCACCTCAACCTAATGTGCCACCTTCCACCTCATACCAATCTAATCCATCCACTTCTTCGTATGTCAATGCCACGTCAACCTATCAAGCCACATCACAACAAACACATGTGAACTTAAGTTCTACCTTGCAACAAGGCCAAACTTCAGCATGTTCTAATGCAACCATTCACAAGGGGAACACTAATCTAGGTCATGCAACCTCTAAGTATATCATACCACTATCCAATCAAAATCCTATCCTAAAGTCACCATGTACTAGTCCTAATCCAATGGTCCCTACACTTTCCAACCCATTAACCCCTTCATTAACCTTACCATCCTCTAATCCACTTCCAATACATCAACTCCATGTCCTAAGTACAAACATTACAAAAGTAAAAATGTGGCATTACCCAAATCCACCCATCCACCTACAAAGGATGTGACCCAAGGGCTACTAGCAAGGAATCAAACATCGCCATGTCATCCAACTCATATGTTTGAACCTACCAAAGAGTCTTCAAACACCATGCCTATTCCTCTAACCCCATCATGTAGTCTCCCCCTTGAGCCTATTCAAGAGTCTTCCCCATTGAGCCCAAGTCAACCTCCATCATTTCTCCATGTTGTTAACCATCTAGAACATGTTGAGCCCATTCAAGAGTCGCCCCCTTCCACTTCCATTCAAGAAACCCAAGAGTTATGTCAAGAGCATTATCCTAAACATGAGGAAACATTAACATCTCATTCTAATCAAGATCTAGGCCCATCTAATGATCCCACTCATAAAATACTTGGTCCTATTTATGATCAAGCTCCCCTCTATGATCTTACCTATGATCAAGAACGCCATGATGATCCTCTTAGCCAAATTTATGCATTCCATGGTCAAGATCCTATCACTTCACCTATCCATCAGCAAGAAACCTCCATTGCTCCTATCCATCCCCTACCTAGCCCTATCCATGATCCATCAACATCCACTTCCCTTGATGAGATATATGCCTCCCAAGCACACATAGAAGATCAAACAAATACCTTGGATCTAAGTGAACACAATTCTAATCAAGATCCTAATGATCCTCCATCACCCACTATCGACCCCATTGCAAGTCCTCCATCATATCCTATTGGTCTTTCCACCCTCATTCATTAATGTTCCTCCTTAGAACAACAACAACCATTATCTTCCCTTGCTTCATTTTCTCCATCCAATAAGGAACTCGTGTCTAGTGTTCCACCTACACCTAGTCCCGTTGTCCATTGCATACTCCAAAACATGAACCACCAAGGTAAATTTCTAGACCTTCATGAACATGGTATTTTGGAGCCCATCCATGTCAAAGTCTCTCCACACTCATTTAGCCTTGGATACTCACCCCAAAGACACCAATCTCAAGATGTTGGTACTTCCGCCATGCATCCTACATCCACCTCTTTCCATCATAATCCCTATCATACACCCAAGACATATGTTGCCATTCCACCTCCATCATCCTACAAATGTCAAAAGCATGTGACCATCATCTTGAACATCATCTCAAAGAGGGGCAAAATGTATACACCTAAAAATGGTCACATTATAATAAGTTTGGTAATTAATTAAATACAAGTTATTTAGTTAAATATCTAATTCAATCTACATATAAATAAATTTAATTATTTATTTATATTGTTCATTTTCTAATTCTTCTATCTTAATTAAATAAGTTTAATTATTTATTTAATTTAATCACTTTTCTAATTCTTCTTAATTAAATTAAATAAGCTTTACAATTTATTTAATTATCACATTGTTTTACTTTAAATAAAGTAAATATTATTCTTTTTTCCAAAATCATGAAATCATCTTTAAATCTTCTAAAAAATCACATTGCTTTATTTTAAATAAAGTAAATATTCTTCCTTTTTTCCAAAATCATCCTTAAATCTTCTAAATATTCTTCTTTTTTCCAAAATCATGAAATCATCTTTAAAATCTTCTAAAAAGCCATCTCACACATAATTAAATATTTTTCAATATTTAATTAGAAACTTTTTATCCACATTTCACACAAAATTAAATATTTTTCAATATTTAATTAGAAACTTCCAAAACCACATGTCACATGAAATTAGATAATTTTATTATTTAATTAATGAATTATCTTCAACTACAAAACCAACTCATAACTAAACTTGAAAATTGGCAAGTTGCCTTCATTTTTGAGTGAAAGGTTTTGTGGGAAGGAAACATCTTCCTTCTTTTTCTCTACCTTCCATCTTTCTCTCCAACTTCTCCATCTCTTACCGTTCATCTTACCAGACTGAATCTCAACCGTTGATCTTTGCCAACTAAGCTTTTTCCTTCAAAAACTCTATAAATCTAACCTTTCACAGGCCATTTGAAGAAATTCTTCAAACATCCTTATGCTGTCAAAATCATTCTTCTATCTTCCATCCATCTCCATCTATCATCTTCATCAGGTCGTTATGCTGCAAAATTGAGCAACCAACATTCCTTCAACAAATCAACCTTCAAAATCTTGCATTCTTATGCAGGTGGAGAAGAGCCATGGAGATCAATCAAGTATAGTTTGAAAATTGGTTTGCATGTCTTTCATTTATTTACATTTTCATTCTAGTTTGTGCTTCATGGTGCTTGATAGGATTTAATTTAGTTTATTGTTTTCAACACATAAATCTGCTATTTTTTCCCTATCTACACCTAGAATGGGGCATGTTATTCCTATGCGACATAGTCTTTGGAGATCACATCCATGCTCTCTTATGATGCATACATCCATACCATCCATCCATCTATCATGAGCCTTTTATCCCTTATCCTATCACCCACCCTTGCACCTAGACTTGGCTTTCCCCTTGTCATTGGTATCTAGCACAAAGGCTACTCAAATTTTCATCCTTTGACACCTCAAAACATTTCAAAAATCCAAAAAAAATTAAAACATTTAAAAAATAAATAAATCAAAATATCCCCAAAAAAATTGCAAAAAAACTCAAAACATTTCAAAATCCAAAAAAAAATCAAAATATTTTAAAAATCCAAAAAAATCAAATATTTTGAAAATAAAAAAAAAATCAAAATATCCCCAAAAATACAAAAAAAATCAAATAGCCAACAAAAATCCAAGCAATAAAATCAATCAATCTAATTACTTCTTCCAATTTCATCGATTCAATCCCTCATCTCAATCCAATCATCCAACCATTCAACCAAATCAATCATCTTCATCAAAACCATTTCATCCAATCAACTCAATCGAATCAATCCAACCAATAATCAAAATGCAAGTGAATCCTTAATCCATACCAATCAAGTCGATCAATCTTGTCAAATTATCCAATCACATCCTTTGGTCTTGATCCTAATCTTGTTGTAAACCCAATCAATCAATCAATTATCATCATCCTTGTGTTGATCTAGGGATATGTCATTCCCCACAATGACAACACTATCATCATCAATCAAAGTCAATCAATCAATTATCAATCATCCTTGTGGTTACCTAGGGATATGTCGCTCCCCGCAATGACAACATTATCATCATCAATCAATCCATCAATTAACGGTTTACAGCTTGACAAGGGCACTACCTTGTTTGTTTTTGAATCATTTGTGAATGCTTGCTTGTTTGCTTGTGTGTGTTATCATTTTATCTTGCATTTGTATCAAATCCATATCATTCCAGCTAATATTCATATCTTGTGCATGTTGGAATAGCTTTTTGCACTATCCTTTGCATCTAAGGTCATATCATACATTTTTTGCATTAGGACTTTAATGCTCTAAGTTTACTTCCTCATACGTCTAGACAAGGTTGTATTATGTTGGGGCACGAGACAAATTGTCACCTTGGTCCTTATATCTTGGTGCATAATGTCTAGTGCTACATCAAACATCATGGTTGCTCACATTCATTACAGCATAATGTATCATTCATCTCCTTCATCCACTTCCTATCTTGCATCATTCATCTTGTCTATCCTTATCATTTCATTTTGAGAGCATACTCGTGTTTGTTCAACCCACCTATCCTCTCGAGGGGGCATCATCATCCTATCATCATATTTCTACATCATCATTATCATATCTTTCCTTCATCATCCATTTTCTTTTATCCATATCTTAGCTTCTTTGAAATGATGTTACTCGACACAAATCTCATCATCTCGAACATCATCTCAAAGAGGGCAAAATGTAGACACCCAAAAATGTCCTCTTACAATACCTTGTCCCGACATTACATAATTTAGACATCTTGTAGCATCTTTTTCCCTAGGTACCCATGTCATCATCTAATTAGTTAAATAAATCTTAGTTATTTGACTAATTTCATTTATTCCCTATTTATCCATAATCCCTTTTTCTATAATTAAATAAATATTATTTATTTAATTATTCATGACCATTTATCCTCTCTAATTAAATAATTATTTTAATTGTTTAATTAGTCATTAATCTATACTTTTATAATTAAATAAATATTTATTTATTTAATTATTCATGACCATTTATCCTCTCTAATTAAATAATTATTTTAATTGTTTAATTAGTCATTTATCCATTCTACTATAATTAAATAAATTTGTATTTATTTAATTATCCTTTTCACCGTAGTCTATAATTAAATAATGATTTTACATTATTTAATTATCTTTCCACATCATCCCTATCCTTTATTAGATAATGCTTTATCAATATTTAATAATTTTATCATTTCATTATCCTTCCCATCTTTTTAGGATTTATTTCCTTTAAAACAATAAATCAAAATATTTCTATCTTTTTAAAATCTTATCTCATCTTGTTGTATTTCCTCTTTTGTAAAAAATCAAATCCTTATCAAATCTTATCTCCGTCCACATCAAGGCTCTATAAATACAACCTCTCACAATTCATTTAGGGAGGGTTGATTCTTAAGTATCCTCACTCTATCAAAATCATTCTTCAGTCTTCCATCTGTCTCTATTATTCTCCATTTGTCATTTTCATCACGTCGTTATGCTGTTGAATTGAGCAACCAACATTCCTCCATTATCAATCCTTCAAAATATCGTATTCTCATACAGGTGGAGAAGAACAATGGAGATAGATTGAGTTTAGCGTGGATTTGGGTTTGCATTTGTTTGTTATTGTGATTTTCATGTTTCCTCGTACTCTATTGTGCTAGTTAGGATTTGATATATTTCTATTTTAGTTTTATATCTGATTTTCTCCATCATCATTATCCTATCTTTCCTTCATCATCTATTTTCTTTTATCCATATCTTAGCTTCTTTGAAATGATGTTACTCGACACAGATCTCATCATCTTGAACATCATCTCAAATAGGGGATAATGTAGACACCCAAAAATGTCCTCTTACAATACCTTGTCCCAACATTACATTATTTAGACATCTTGTAACATCTTTTTCCCTAGGTACCCATGTCATCATCTAATTAGTTAAATAAATCTTAGTTATTTGACTAATTTCATTTATTCCCTATTTATCCATAATCCCTTTTTCTATAATTAAATAAATATTTATTTATTTAATTATTCATTTCCATTTATCCTCTCTAATTAAACAATTATTTTAATTGTTTAATTAGTCATTAATCTATACTTTTATAATTAAATAATTATTTTAATTGTTTAATTAGTCATTTATCCATTCTCCTATAATTAAATAAATTTATATTTATTTAATTATCCTTTTCACCATAGTCTATAATTAAATAATGATTTTACATTATTTAATTATCTTTCCACATCATCCCTATCCTTTATTAGATAATGCTTTATCATTATTTAATAATTTTATCATTTCATTATCCTTCCCATCTTTTTAGGATTTATTTCCTTTAAAACAATAAATCAAAATCTTTCTATCTTTTTAAAATCTTATCTCATCTCGTTGTATTTCCTCTTTTGTCAAAAATCAAATCCTTATCAAATCTTATCTCCATCCACATCAAGGCTCTATAAATACAACCTCTCACAATCCATTTAGGGAGGGTTGATTCTTAAGTATCCTCACTCTATCAAAATCATTCTTCAGTCTTCCATCTGTCTCTATCATTCTCCATTTGTTATTTTCATCATGTCGTTATGCAATTGAATTGAGCAACCAACATTCCTCCATTATCAATCCTTCAAAATCTCGTATTCTCATGCAGGTAGAGAAAAGCAATGGAGATAAATCAAGTTTAGCGTGGATTTGGGTTTGCATTCGTTTGTTATTGTGATTTTCATGCTTGCTCGTACTCTATTGTGCTAGTTAGGATTTGATATATTTCTATTTTAGTTTTATATCTGATTTTCTCCTAATTACAAAAATTACAATGCTTTAACTTCTACACACTTTGTTAGATAATCCGTGGAAACTATTATATACTCATTATTTTTTTATGGTGGTGATATTGGGCCAATAAAGTCTAGCCCCCATTTATCAAATGGTGCTAGTGCTAATTGCAATTTCAAAGGAATCTCATATGTTTTAGTTGGCTTTCCCATTCTCTAACACCTATCACAACTCCTATATATTTCACTGCATCCTTATAGAGAGTAGGCAAGTAATAGCTAGTGGTGAGAATCTTGAGTGCAGTCCTCTTTGCTACAAAGTGTCCCCCAAAGGGTTCATCATAGTAGGATTTGAAGACATCATAGACCTCATCTTCTCTGATGCATCTTCTCATAATGTTATCTAGGATTGTGTAGAATAAATAACCAACTATCCAAGAGTAGGGAAAAATTTTGTGTACCAATTGTTTATTTTTCTAGGTAGAATTGAGGTGGTATCTATCCTAATACTAGATAGTTGGTAATATTAGAAAACCAAGGTGTGTGTAAATATAGATAAAATAAATTCTAATCTAGAAAAGGATCATCAAAAACATCTTTTGTTGATTGATTTGGTAGTCTAGACAAAAAACATTCCACTGCATTTAATTTACCTAGCTTAGCCACTATGGTGATGTCAAAAATCTTGAGGTAATAACAACCATCTAACAAGCCTACCACCAACCACTGGTTTATTCATTAGATACCTTATTGCTATGTGTTAAGTGTTGATGAATATTGAATACCTTGTGATGTAATGTTTAAACTTGTTGATTACATAGAAAACTACCAACATCTTTTTTGTTACTGTGTAATTGAGTTATACCCCTTGTATGTTCTTGCTAATGTAATAAATGAAATACTCTTTATTACCTTCCTTCTATCCAAGCATTGATCTTATAGAAAAATCAAAAGAATTTATATGTATGTGGAAAGGTAAGGTCCAATTTGGTTCTCTCAAGGTAGGTGCTTTATTTATTGTTGTCTTGAGTGCTTCAAAAGAGTGTTGACATTATATTGTCCACTAAAATTCTACCTTTTGTGAGTAAAAAAAATAAAGGGGCTGAAATATTTCTAAAGACTTGTATGAATCTCCTATAGTACCCAACATGTCCTAGAAAAATTCTTACATATCTTTTTTTTTGGGGTACAAGGAGTGTTGAGATTACTTCAATTTTATTTTAGTCCACTTCAATTCCATCCTTTGACACAAAATATCCTAGCACAATCCCTTGGGTCATCACCATGAAACATTTCTCACGACTCAGGGATAAATTATGTTCTTGACACCTTTTTAAGACCTTCTCTAGGTTATTAAGTGCTTCATCATATGTGTCCCCATATGTTTTCAAATCATCCATGTAGATTCCAATGGAGTCATGTGAAAAATTTGAGAATATACTTAGCACTACCCTTTAGAAATTGGTTGGAGCATTACATAGCCCAAATGGAAGGATAAAATAAGCATATGTGCCCCAAGGACATGTAAATGTTGTTTTATCCTAGTCCTCTAGATCTATTATAATTTTTCTATAGCCACTAAATCCATCTAGCAAGGATATGTATTTTTTACCTACTAGGGAGTCAAGTTCTTGATCAATGAATGGTAGTGGAAAGTGGTATTTTCTAGTGGCTGCATTTAATTCTCTATAATCCACACACACTCCAGTTTCCTCCTTTCGTTTGGAAAATTAATAGAGGTGAAACCCATTGACTATCAAGAATAGGATAAATGAAGCCTACATCAAGCAATTTTTGTGCGTTTGTTTTGACTGTGTCTTAGTGCAGGGTTCATTCTCCTTTGGGTTTTCCTTATTGGTTGAAAACCATCGTTAATGTATATCCTATGCATACAAAAGTATGGGTCAATCCCCTTCATGTCATGGTAATCCCATGAAAATTATGTTGTGTTTTCCTTTAGCACAGTGGCTAGGAAGGTCTTTTATTTAATAGTTAATTCACTACTAACATTCAACGTTTTATCTAACATGATTTCCAAAGTCTTGGATGTTGTTTGAACAAATGAAAGGTCAAGTCCTACTATGTTTGGGACACATTTTTGTGGTAGAAAAGTATGAAAAAGTTGGGATATTGACTTGGATGAACTAGTAGGGATAACATTCTATAGAGGATCTTATAGACATGTCAGGTAGTCTTGTTGTTGCAGGTCCCTACCATATTTATTCTATATGATGTGTGCTATTAAATCATCCTCATTTTGGTTGCTTAACAAAGGGTTGTGTTCAATAGTCAAGGTTTTGCAAGGAGTATTGGTCTTCCTCATCTAGGGTAAGCCAAATGGTCTACTCTAAGTTTGCATGAGGTTGGGCTGGTGGATGAAGGACTAATTTCTTAGTCACATTTCCATTTGAAATAATCATATTTCTAGACCTACAACCTATAAATGCATATGATGTTGCTAACCATAGTCTTCCTAGAATGAGAGGATAGCCTACAAGGTTATCAAATTTTTGCAATACCATGAAATCTATAGGGTACTCCCATGAATTGAGTGTTATGACCAAGTCTTCAATGATGCCCTCAAGTTTAACTGTTGACCTATCTACCAACTATAGGATTGTGGGTGTAGGTATGAGGTCTATTAATTGTAGTAACTGCATTGTTTCCTTGGTCATCACATTAATAGATTCTCCCAATTCAATCGAGGTATTTTTAATGAGAGTTCCATTTATCCTTACATCCACTACAGGAATCCTAGGGTTTGCATACTTGGGGACAATTAAGTTTCTCAACATAATGTTTGCAAGTTTCCCTAAGACGTGAATAATTTGAGGGTCTTTTCTCTTCCTTCTTATCTTTTTAAGGAAAAGTTCTCTCACTATTTTAGTGTAGATGTGAATCTCCTTGATGGCTTGGATGAAGGGTATCTTTATACACACATCCTTAAGTTGTCCCAATAGGCTAGTTTCATCTTATGTTCGATGTCTTTGAACAACTAATCATTCAAGGAATGGAGAATCTAGACTTTAATTTGTTTTGTTAACCTGATTTGACTCAGGATCCATAGGTGGGTTGTCCAAGGTCTTTGCTAAGGGTTCCTCATCTACCAACTTAGTGATATGAGGGGATGAAGACCCAAACAATGTTTTCCCTAATCTGAGGTGGACATCACTCACCTCTACATAGCTAAAATAATTGTTAAAACTTGAACTCTATAATTAACTTAACACTGCTAACTTTAACTCACTCTAGAGGAAAATGCATTGAGACAAAATAAAACATGAAATATAAGACAAGATCTTATTCACAATCTCATTCACATACAAGAAATGAGGAATCTAATTAAGATGACTATAATAATTAAAGCATCTAATATAACAATATAAATTAAAGTGGAGAACAGTTACCTTGAGTGGCCCTTGCTCAAGTTATTCTATCCATAAAATAAAATAAAATCTAAACTCCTTGAATCAACTAAACATAATGATAAACTAAAGCATCTTCATTGCATCTAACTAGATTTCAAAATCTGATAAGAATATTTAGAGATATCTTATTCATGAAAGCATAACAAGAAACTTAACAAAGTATTGTTTGTGTAATGGAAAAACTATATCTATCAAAATATATCCACATGCTATATCTACTCCTCAACCATCAAGCCAACTATAAAGGTTTGGGGGAGGTTTATTAGAATGAGAACTCAAAACAAAAAACTAAATGAAAATTACCACTCCCCTATGAAATAGAAATTGACAAGGTTTGTGCAACTGAAATTGTAACTAAAAAGATGGAAGAAGATGGTTAGCACTGGAACTTTGTTTCAAACAAAATAACAGAGATGTGTACTATGGGAATAGTCACGTTGGCTTCCCAATCATTACAGACTCATTCCTTCATCTATCTTATTAAATGGTCTCGTGATTCACAATGAAGTGTTATTTATCTTCCTTTTATATTCAAAACTCATTCTTTTTAGTAGATTGTAAAGTAAATTGGGAACATTTACACACCTATTATGGTGAAGATAGCTTAAAAGTTTAAAATGAAATATATATAAAAAATACTACCTACCATCACATGTGAGATACTAAATTATATATGAAGCAACACAAGCCCAAACCCATGGCAAGGATAATATTTTAGTACCTTGGGAGGATGAGTCCAATTTCTCTCCATGTTCTCTAAATTCGTTGATGGAAACAACAACATTTTCCTTGACAAGAAACTTTTCCCCTTCTCTTGGAAATCTTGAAACCTTAGCAATGGTTGCCTCTGAAGAATCCACTTTCAAACCTCTAACAGTTGCCTCATCATTTTGTAAAGTAGTAGAAAATTATTGGGTCATAACTTCATTAAACTCTATGAGTTTTGAGAAGTAGTCCATCCAACTAGCATTCTAAAAAATAGGAAAAACCAATCTCTCTTCCAATAGTAGATTGTGTGCATATGGTTATTTTTGGATTATATCACCACCCATGATGAAAATATACTTAGTTTCTACTCAAATTCTTTGTTTATCACTTTAATCACACCAATCCCTTTTTGCCTATGTGCTTCTATTTTCTAAATGTAGTTTTTCTACTCCTTTCCTTCTTAGTTTAAATTGTAGCTTGGATTGTATACAAAATGGGGAAAATAGAATGGCTAAAAATTGTAGAAAGTTTTTGGGTTTGAAAATCACGAAAATGAATGAAATTGAAGAGTATGCCTTCCCCCCCCAACTAAAGTATTAAGTTTTCGTACTTAATTGCATTGTGCTTAGTGGAGGGTGAAATGATGTATTGGAATTATTAAAAATGGTACGAAGCATGCAAGATTTAATATGTAAACATGTAAGAAAATAATTTCCATCTATGATAATTATAGAGAATTAATATGTGTACCTATAGAAGTGTAGTGAATTGAAACTTAACTTGTATGAAATTGATTTAAATTACCCACAACAAGATATGATGTGATCGCTCTTAATTGCGATTGGTGATAAATGATATAACTACATGGCACATGGTAAATGATGTTTTTTAAAGGTTGTAGGATGTATAGTGATGTGATGAGAAATAAATTTCATAGCACATGGAAATCAAGAAAGTTGAAATGAATGCTACATGGGATGAGGTGGATGAAGCTGCATGTAGTGAAATGATAGTTATGAGGATGCATGTATGGAAGAATAAAGTGTATATGGATGAATATGCAATTAATTTAGCTAAAATTTTGAAATTTCTAAAAGGAAAAAGCTACAGGTGACTTCAACAACATGACGCTTTCTGAATTTTGTCACCTTTAGGCATGAATCTACAGGTCCTTACTAGATTATGGACTGCGCTTGAAAATTATTGTTGATTGTTGTCACTTGTGTTGTGTGTTCTTGTGAAGTGTGGTAGAAAATTATACCTAAGTGACTTCAATAGGTGAGTTGCGTTGGATATTGCTGATATATGGTTGTCATTGATGTCAACACTATTGGCATTAATGTCTTTAAGGTTGTATATGTCGAGGATATTGAGAAAATTGTAATAAAATAAGTTGCAGGTTGTTGGTGATGTAGTGAAGTTCAGTATGGTGGCTAGATTAGTATATTGATGATAAGAGGTTGTGGATTAAAGGGTTTGTTGAAAAGTATATCTAGTTTATCCACATGAAGTTTTAGAGGTTCACATGAAGATTTGATTGAGTTATGAGTATTTGTGTTTTGACAGTTGTTTTGTTACTTTAGTTGGTGTTCCTAAAAGAAGATTATGTGATTCTAGTAATTTGAGTTGTTTCAGATGCTTCTGTCATGATTCATGATGCTTGTGGATGTTTCTAGATCATGCTCTATTTGTGTTGTTAGTCTGCATTGATCGTTGTGCTTGCGATTGGTGATTTTCTTTTGTGAGTTCATGTTTTTCATGATCATGGCCAATAGGGTGATTGTAGCATGTTGTGGATCTTTGCAACATAATTTCTTAAGGTGTTTCGTGTTTGAGAAATGTTGTTTTGGGTCCTTACTATGTTTTGGCTGACATTGTTTGGTTTGCATTGATAATTTTTTATGGATTGGGCCAATAGTTTTACACATTTCATATTTTTCTAGGCCGGCATGTAGTTGATGTTATCCTTGGTTGTGGATATATATGATCAATTGTTTATACCATTTGAAAGTGTGGTGTGTGATGTATGTTGTATGCTAAGTGTGAATAATGTTCTAATCTTTTGAAGGAAGAAGTAAAGCATGAAGAAGAGTTCATGTGCTTAACCAAAATTGTAATCAGGAATTAGAAGATGTTATTTTCTCAGTTCAAAATCTTCTAGATGTAATCCGAATGTGATTGTAAGATAGCGAGTCTTCTTTTGGGAAGTAAGCCTTTTTTGTATTTGAGTAGTGAGCTCCAGGCAGTGTGCTTGAATGCATTTGCATTCCCCATTTATAATACTTGTATACTTTTAATAGGGTATAATCTTGTGGATTAACCTCCACCATGGATTTTCCCCTAACAGGGTTTCCATGAAAAAAATCTTGGTCTTATGTGTGTTTTTGATGTGGTGATGGTTTATGCTTTCATGTTTATTTATCAGATCTAAGAATAAGTTTAATAAGTATAATTTTTGTGACAACTGATTCACCCCCCTTCTCAGTTGTCTACCCTTGTGTTTCCAACAATTGGTATCAGAGTAGGTTCCTCTGGAGAAGCTTGACTGCTTGAGGTGATCTAGGATGGAAACATATAAGAAGGATAGTCTGAGATTTGATGGAACTAATTATTCTCTATGGAAGACTCGAATGGAGTGTCATTTGAGATGCATTGGTTAACCTTACTAGACAATTACAAAGAATAGGTATATCATCCCACAAAATGGTCATTCTATTGTAGGTGAGATTAAGGAAGCTGAGTACAACATCAGGGCTAAGGAAGCATTGTTGAGTGCTCTGACTAATTCTGAGATGACAAATGTAATGGAGTTGAAGACTGCTTATGAGATTTGGAAAAAGTTGGAAACTTTGTATGAAGGTGATACCCATGTGAAGATTGCTAAGCTGCAAAGCCTGAAAGGGAAATATGGAACATTGAGAATGGGTGAAGATGAGAACATCACTTCTTTTTATGCAAAGAGTGAATGAACTTGTATGTAGTATCAGATGTGCTGGTGGAACATTGGAAGAATCAGAGATTGTTGCTAAAGTGCTCAGATCCTTTCCTGCTACATACAAACAAAAAGTTGTTGCTATTGAGGAGATCCGAACTGTGACAAATGTAACCAAAGACATGTTGATTGGTAAGCTTGCTTCTTTTGAGTTAAGTGAGCTTGGTGAATCTCTTCCTAAGACAAAATTTTCATTCAAAGCTACTATCTCCAAAAAAGATAAGCAAAGATATGATCCAGGAGAAAGTTCTTCTAGGAAAATGTCCAAGTATGAGTAGGAAATGAGAGAGATTGAAGAAGAAGAGAGAAAACTAGATGAGCTTGAAGCACTTATTGTCAAGAGGGTAGCCAAAGGAGAAGGTAAGTATAAAGTGAAATTGGCTCTTAAATGTTTTTCTTGCAATAAGATAGGTCATTTTTCCTCAAGGTGTCTAGAAAGAGTTCCTAAGCCAAGACCTAACAAGCCTAGATTCCAAAGAAAATGTTATTATGTTGCTGATGACGGTGTGATAGATGATGAATCTGATAGAGAGAATTTAAGTGGAGTATTGTCGGTACGGCTTCTATCAAGGAAAAATGATCCAATACCTACCAAACCTAGTCGATAAATGGGGTGGAGAAAGCTCTAGCCGTTGAGCTGAAATAAAAGATGAATGGGTGGGGATTGACAAGGATGCTCTCATCACATGATAGGTGATAAAAGTAAATTCTGTGATCCTTGGAAAGTATGCGATGGTGATGTCGGTAAGACGGGTGATGAAAAGTCGGGTGTCATCCATGGCATAGGATCCATTTCCTTGATGGTAAAGCATAATAATTAATGATGCCCTGTATGTGGAAGGCTCTAAATATAATTCTTAAGTGTTGGATAGATTGTTGACAAGGGATACAATCTTCAATTCAAGAAATGGAAAGTGTAGAATATTGGGAGTTCCAGAAATGGATTGCATCCGTACAAAACAAAAGGTAATATCTTTCAACAAATGCTAATGGGTAAAAGCTATCCTGATTGCTCAACGATGAAAGTTGGTTGTGGTATAGGAGAATGTGTCATGTAAACTTTACTAATATTATCAAGATAATTTCACTGTGAAGTGAGAGATCTTCCTAAGTTGATAACGCCTACTAATGCTATATGCAAATGTCAATTAGGGAAGCAAACTAGAGTTTCATTCTGTAATCAAGGGAAAATCCTAAATTTGTTAGAGGGGTTAGCACAATAACATTAAAATTCCAATGAAATAACAAAGTACAAAGGAAATAATATGAAAACAAAAAGGAACAATGTTACCCTAGGTCTTCATCTTCCATGCTTCACCTTTGTTACACCTCCTAGCTTGCTGTAAATAGAGATGCCCTCAGATTTGTATGAGCAACTATGACAAATGACAAAGCCCTAAGCAAGTTTTGAAGGATTTTACTAAAAGAAAATGTATCGACAATAAACTATAATGGCAAAGGATCAAGAAATGAGACAATGACCAAGGAGTTGGACAAAAATGAGTATGAGATGGAGAGAGAGAGAGCTCAAATGAGAACAAAATTGCCATTTTATAAAAACTGCAATTTTGAATGTGTGGCCAGGATGAGAAGATGACAAAAACCCTAGAATCAATGATCAAGATTGAATGTTGCAATAAGAATTAGGGTTAGGTCAAAATTAGGGCAAATGATAAGGATGAAGGGCCAAGATTGAATTATAATATAATTCAATCAAGGGTCGAAATTAAATGAGATGTCAAAAGATAAGAATTAATTTGGAAGATAAGACTGGCACGGACAAAGAGGTTGCTAGAGAAATTAAACAATAAAATTTATTTAAAGATTAGTAAATAAATGGAAGAAGATATGATGGAGGAATGGACAGTGGAATGGAATTAAATAATGATTTAATCTCAAAAATTCAAGAGTGGACCAAATTAAATAAATAAAAATTTATTTAATTTATGAGAGAAAAGACTAATGAATAATTAAATAATTAAAATAATTATTTAATTATAGTGGAAAGTGGACAAAAATTAAATAAATAAGAATTTATTTAATTTTAAAAGAAGGGGACTTAATTAGTGACGTAATTAAATAAATAAAATTTATTTAATTAATCAAGAGAGAATAAAGATAAAAATGAATTAATTAAATAATTAAAATTATTTAATTAATAGAAGAATTATGACGAAATAATTAAATACCAAAGTTTTAATTATTAAGAATGAAAGGGGCAATGTTGAATAATCAAGAATTGCAAGCCTAGGACAATTTTATGTGTCTACATTTTGCCCCTCTTTGTCATAATGTAGCATGTCGCATTGTGACAAAGAAAAGAAGTCAAAAATATGCCCCAGTGCAAAATAAGATGAGGAAGAATGACGAGGAGGGTTGTGGTATGCCCCCTCGAGAGGACAGATAGGTTCCAAGAACATGGGTGTGCTCTCGAAATGGATGAGAAGACTAGACTATGAAGAGACAAAGAAATGTTAGTGCAAAAGATATGGATGATGATATGTATGCAATGCCTATATGATACAAATGAGAGAAGATGACAAGACTAAAGAAGATGCATGTTAGTTCCTAGACCAAATCCTTCAAAACATTGCCATAGGACTAATATTTATTGCTCTTAATCATCATTGGGCGGTAAAAATGACACAAATGGACAACAAACACAATGGTATGACATAGACCAAGGTGTGCAAGGTCATCCACTTGAAAAATAGACAGTCACAGACAAGGAATGTCCTAACTCATACTAAGGGCGAAGTTGCCCCAGTCTTTTTGTCAAGACAACCCACAGACAGCAGTCAGAGAAAATAAAATAGGCCAGGAGACGTCATCGCACCTCTAAATCCTTCATGGGACATCCTCGAGGTAGCTAGTAACATGACCAAAAAGACAAGATAGTAAAAAAAAATATAAGACAAAATAGCCAAGATAGCCAAAAGATAAGATAAGAAAGACCAAAAAGATTAATAGCCATGTAATTTTGTTTGCCAATGTTTGTTTGCCAAATATTGAATTCTTGTTTGATTTGACAGTTTTGACAGTTTAAGAGTTTTGCCAATTTGACGGTGTTGACGGTTTGACGGGGCCTATTGTCAGGAAGGACACATCCTGAAAAAGGAAAAGGAAATTTTGATGAGGTCTAACTCCAAGAAGGACACATCTTGAAGAGGACCAAAGAGTGATGAGATTGACATTGTTTTGACTAATGTGTTTTGGCAAGTTGACTGATGTTGACTGTATGATTGATATGCTTATGTTGTCTAATTTTGACCAATTTTGACATTGACATTTCAAATGACTCGTCGTGCCCAGCTCGAATCATCCTAAATGTTTCAACCCATGCATGACGCATGTTCTGTTTTACCAACCTAAAAGGACTGGACCTAATGTCTCTGGACTCATCGAATCGATGGCTCTTTTGCTCTATGGTGTGTAAGGTGTCGCGAGACAATGTAGTTCGGACAAATGACATGGACTGACTGACATGACTGACTTTGACTCCATGTGATTGACTTTGACATTGATTTGGATGTTTTTGTGTTTTTCTCTGGACATTTTATGATTTTTAGGTCTTTTTTCAGGACATTTTATGATGTTTTTGTCTTTTTTCAGGACATTTTATGATGTTTTTTGTCTTTTTGTCATTTTATGATTTTTTTTGGATTTTTGACATTTTTGAGGTGTCAATGGATGAAAATTTGGGTAGCCTTTGTGCTAGATACCAATGACAAGGGGAAAACCAATTCTAGGTGCAAGGAGATAAATGGGATTAATGGATGAAATGGATGTATGCATAAGAGAGCCATGATCTGATCTCCAAAGACTATGTCGCATAGGAATGACATGCCCCATTCTAGGTACAAGACTTAGGATTTTTCGTGACAAAGCTGATGACAATAGGATAATGATATGATTGGTTTAGATAGGATGAGGTATGTCAAGAGATACCCAAAAAATATGTTTCAACACTTTGCCCCTATATCTTCATCAAGATCAAAAGGAGAAGAGTGGATAAGTGGACCCAATATGATAGGTAGGTATGATGGCTAAAGATGGTAGGAAGGATGGAAATGATATGACATAAAAATGATAGGTTGGATAGATAAGACATTGTGCCCCCAAGTGTAAGTGACATAGAAGATCAAACTACACATGATGCCTGTTTGCCAGGTTTTCATCATGGTACTTATCCAGGGCGCCTGTTTACCAAGTTTTCACCATTAGACAAAGGGATTTCTCTTTACTTTTTTTTTGACTTTTTGACTTTTTGACTTTTGGATAGGAGGGACTCAAGTGTCTAGTTGCATGAAAGGTGATAGTCCCACTAGAAATGGATATCATTGCATGGACTATGTCAAATGTCATTATGCTCATCGATGTTGGTAAGGGATGACATGAAATGGAGATAGAGTAGGTAGATGATGGATTATGATGTGTATTATGGAGGATTATGTAGGGAAGATATAGGACTTATATGGGAATTATGCAAAAGATGAATGGGGAGGCTTAGCCAAAAGCATGGACCATAGGAAGGTGGTGGGGAAGATATGTAGGATAGTGGATGGGGGTGACGAGATGGAGGTATAAGGGCTTGTTGTGAAATGGAAGGGAACCATGACCAATGGTTGCACACATTGTGATAAATGTTGAAGCTTTTGATGTGGACGGGGTGTGGGAAGCAATGGAGATGTTTGCTTAGGAGATGGTGGATGAAGTGCTTTAGGTACCCACATAGACTTAGTATTTTTATGGCTTTTATTTGTCTTGTGGGATTTTTGTAATTTTTGAATGGAATGTGTATTTTGGATGGAAGTGGATGGTTGGGATTTTTGTGATGTAGATGCCTCATTTGACTTGATTTCTTTTTTCTTAGGTACCCAAACCATTTTGTTTTTAGACTTTTCTTTTGGAGGCATGGGCTTATATAACTTTTTGGATGCACTTGGCTTTGACTTTTTGCAATTGTATGCTAAGGCATTAGGACCATTAGAATTTTTGACTTTATAAATAAAGGCATCTAAATTTTTATTTTTGAATCCCATGGGGTGGATGGATTGAGTGGAAGCTTTATGTTTACACAATGTGTGCATTTGTTGGTCATGACTAGGATATTTAGGGTATTTATGAATGATTGGAATATTAGGTGTTGGAAGTAATGGTGGCAAAGCAGATGGAGGGAGATTAGGAGTTGGAAGTAATGGTGGTAAATTGGATGGAGGAAGGTGTACGGTCACATGATTTTGACACTTGTAGGATGACGGTGGTGGAATGGCAACATATACTTTAGGCATATGATAGGTTTTATGATGGAAAGTGGACTTAGAATGCATGGAGGAAATACCAACATCTTGAGACTGGTTTCCTTGGGGTATGCAATGGACAATGGGACTAGGTGTAGGTGGAACACTAGACACGAGTTCCTTATTGGAAAGGCCAAGTGGATATGATGGAGGACTTGCAATGGGGTCGATAGTGGATGATGGAGGATTTAAAGGATCTTGAGTATGTTCATTTAGATCCACATTATTGGTTTGATCTTCTATACTAGCTTGGGAGGCAAGTGTCTCATCAAGGGAAGTGGAAGTTGATGGATCATGGATAGGACTACATGGAGATGAATTTGGAATATCTTGCTCATGGATAGGCTCTTCATCATTATGGATATCATCTTGATCATAAAACAGATATAGATTATGGACAGGTTGGATGACAATGATTTGATCTTGATTAGGACTAGGGCTTGATGTTTCCACATGCTTGGGAGTAGACTCTTGATATACCTCTTGGGTTGCTTGAATGGAATTGCTAGGGGATGATTCTTGGAGAGACTTGACATGTTCTTGATGGTCAACAACATGGAGACATGGTGGAGGTTGACTTGGACTTATGAGGGGAGACTCTTGACTTGGCTCAAGGGGTTGAGGATGACATGGTTGACTTGAAGGACTTGGCATGATGTTTGAGGACTCTTTTGTATGTTCAAGTATATGAGTTGAATGACATGGTGGAAATTGATTCCTTTCTTGTAGCCCTTGGGTCACATCCTTTGTAGGTGGATTGGTGGATTTAGATAATGCCATCAATTTATGTTTTAAATATCTAAATGTAAGGCATTGATTTGATGAAGGATTAGATGATGGTGGGGGTAATGAAGAGTTTGATGGGTGAGAAGGTGGAGAGGCTAATGGATTAGGACTAGGACATGGTGGATTAGGGATAAGCATTTGATTGGATGGTGGTAAGGGTGTATGGACTAGATTGGTGTTCCCCTTGTCAAAGGTGGCATTAAGACTTAAAGGTTCTTGATGTTGTTGCCAAGGTGGACTTGGGAAGTTACGTTGTTGTGATATGGGTGGACATGTTGATGTGGCATTGTCATAATAGATAGATGTGTTAGGTTGGCATGATGATGAAGGTGACAGATAGGATTGTGGTTGAATGTGTTGAGGTTGAAATGGCGTTTGGACTTGATAATGCGCTTGTTGGACTTGACAATTGGCCATGAGGTATTGGATTTGTGCTGAGTTGTTGAATTTGTGGTGATTGGTTGGTTTGAAGTTTTTGGATAATGTTATGGGTGCTTTGAATGATTTGTTGGTCTAAAGGTGTTTGATTTGTTTGAGCTTTATGAAGCATGTGAATAAGCTCTATTGCTATGTCTTCAAATGTTGTCATGGTGCAAAAT
>VDFB02147184.1:65441-76823 GCA_007258455.2 Sequoia sempervirens | reverse complement strand
ATACATCCTACAACCTTTAGAAAACATCATTTACCATGTGCCATGTAGTTATATCATTTATCGCCAATCGCAATTAAGAGCGATCACATCATATCTTGTTGTGGGTAATTTAAATCAATTTCATACAAGTTAAGTTTCAATTCACTACACTTCTATAGGTACACATATTAATTTTCTATAATTATCATAGATGGAAATTATTTTCTTACATGTTTACATATTAAATCTTGCATGCTTCGTACCATTTTTAATAATTCCAATACATCATTTCACCCTCCACTAAGCACAATGCAATTAAGTAAGAAAACATAATACTTTAGTTGGGGGGGGAAGGCATACTCTTCAATTTCATTCATTTTCGTGATTTTCAAACCCAAAAACTTTCTACAATTTTTAGCCATTCTATTTTCCCCATTCTGTATACAATCCAGGCTACAATTTAAACTAAGAAGGAAAGGAGTAGAAAAACTACATTTAGAAAATAGAAGCACACAGGCAGAAAGGGATTGGTGTGATTAAAGTGATAAACAAAGAATTTGAGTAGAAATTGAGTATATTTTCATCATGGGTGGTGATATAATCCAAAAAGAACCATATGCACACAACCTACTATTGGAAGAGAGATTGGTTTTTCCTATTTTTTAGAATGCTAGTTGGATGGACTACTTCTCAAAACTCATAGAGTTTAATGAAGTTATGACCCAATAATTTTCTACTACTTTACAAAATGATGAGGCAACTGTTAGAGGTTTGAAAGTGGATTCTTCAGAGGCAACCATTGCTAAGGTTTCAAGATTTCCAAGAGAAGGGGAAAAGTTTCTTGTCAAGGAAAATGTTGTTGTTGCCATCAACGAATTTAGAGAACATGGAGAGAAATTGGACTCATCCTCCCAAGGTACTAAAATATTATCCTTGCCATGGGTTTGGGCTTGTGTTGCTTCATATATAATTTAGTATCTCACATGTGATGGTAGGTAGTATTTTTTATATATATTTCATTTTAAACTTTTAAGCTATCTTCACCATAATAGGTGTGTAAATGTTCCCAATTTACTTTACAATCTACTAAAAAGAATGAGTTTTGAATATAAAAGGAAGATAAATAACACTTCATTGTGAATCACGAGACCATTTAATAAGATAGATGAAGGAATGAGTCTATAATGATTGGGAAGCCAACGTGACTATTCCCATAGTACACATCTCTGTTATTTTGTTTGAAACAAAGTTCTAGTGCTAACCATCTTCTTCCATCTTTTTAGTTACAATTTCAGTTGCACAAACCTTGTCACTTTCTATTTCATAGGGGAGTGGTAATTTTCATTTAGTTTTTTGTTTTGAGTTCTCATTCTAATAAACCTCCCCCAAACCTTTATAGTTGGCTTGATGGTTGAGGAGTAGATATAGCATGTGGATATATTCTGACAGATATAGTTTTTCCATTACACAAACAATACTTTGTTAAGTTTCTTGTTATGCTTTCATGAATAAGATATCTCTAAATATTCTTATCAGATTTTGAAATCTAGTTAGATGCAATGAAGATGCTTCAGTTTATCATTATGTTTAGTTGATTCAAGGAGTTTAGATTTTATTTTATTTTATGGATAGAATAACTTGAGCAAGGGCCACTCAAGGTAACTGTTCTCCACTTTAATTTATGTTGTTATATTAGATGCTTTAATTATTATAGTCATCTTAATTAGATTCCTCATTTCCTGTATGTGAATGAGATTGTGAATAAGATCTTGTCTTATATTTCATGTTTTATTTTGTCTCAATGCATTTTCCTCTAGAGTGAGTTAAAGTTAGCAGTGTTAAGTTAATTATAGAGTTCAATTTTTAACAATGATTTTAGCTATGTAGAGGTGAGTGATGTCCACCTCAGATTAGGGAAAATATTGTTTGGGTCTTCATCCCCTCATATCACTAAGTTGGTAGATGAGGAACCCTTAGCAGAGACCTTGGACAACCCACCTATGGATCCTGAGTCAAATCAGGTTAACAAAACAAATTAAAGTCTAGATTCTCCATTCCTTGAATGATTAGTTGTTCAAAGACATCAAACATAAGATGAAACTAGCCTATTGGTACAACTTAAGGATGTGTGTATAAATATACCCTTCATCCAAGCCATCAAGGAGATTCACATCTACACTAAAATAGTGAGAGAACTTTTCCTTAAAAAGATAAGAAGGAAGAGAAAAGACCCTCAAATTATTCACGTCTTAGGGAAACTTGCAAACATTATGTTGAGAAACTTAATTGTCCCCAAGTATGCAAACCTTAGGATTCCTGTAGTGGATGTAAGGATAAATGGAACTCTCATTAAAAATACCTCGATTGAATTGGGAGAATCTATTAATGTGATGACCAAGGAAACAATGCAGTTACTACAATTAATAGACCTCATACCTACACCCACAATCCTATAGTTGGTAGATAGGTCAACAGTTAAACTTGAGGGCATCATTGAAGACTTGGCCATAACACTCAATTCATGCAAAGTACCTGGAATTTCATGTTAAAAATTAATGCTCTGCTGGCCTCTCTATTCAGAAGACTACGTTAGCAACATGTCTCATTATATAGTTGTAGGTCCCCAAAATATAATTCAAATGAAATGTGACTAAAGTGTCTTGTCCACCAACAACCCTCATATAAATGAACTCACAGCCTACCTAGATGAGAGACCAATACTCCTTGCAAAACCATGACTATTGAACCTGTGCATTGGCAACCAAAATGAGGATGATTTAATAGCACCTTATGAGATAAATAACTGGTAGGATGCTGCAACAAGACTACTAACATATGCAGATCTATCTATGAGAGATGTATCCTACTAGTTCAATAGTCAATGTCCCAACTTTTCGTACTTTTCTGCTGCAAAATGCCCAAACATGGTGGGACTTATTGCTATTTGACAAACCAACCCTCCAGACTGCCTGAAATCATATTTAGATAAAGCGTTAGATGTTAGTGGTGAATTCTTCAAATAAAGACAGCTACAACCACAAAGGAAAACACAACATAATTTGCATGGGATTACCATGACATGAAGGGGATTGACCCATACTTGTGTATGCATATGATATACATTAACGATGGTTTTAAACCAATAAGGAAAACCCAAAGGAGAATGAACCCTACACTAAGACACAGTCAAACCAAACGTACAAAAATTTCTTGATGTAGGCTTCATTTATCCTATTCTTGATAGTCAATGGGTTTCACCTCTATTAATTTTCCAAACGAAAGGAGGAAACTGGAGTGTGTGTGGATTATAGAGAATTAAATGCAGCCACTAGAAAATACCACTTTCCACTACCATTCATTGATCAAGAACTTGACTCCCTAGTAGGTAAAAAATACATATCCTTGCTAGATGGATTTAGTGGCTATAGAAAAATTATAATAGATCTAGAGGACTAGGATAAAACAACATTTACATGTCCTTGGGGCACATATGCTTATTTTATCCTTCCATTTGGGCTATGTAATGCTCCAACCAATTTCTAAAGGGTAGTGCTAAGTATATTCTCAAATTTTTCACATGACTCCATTGGAATCTACATGGATGATTTGAAAACATATGGGGACACATATGATGAAGCACTTAATAACCTAGAGAAGGTCTTAAAAAGGTGTCAAGAACATAATTTATCCCTGAGTCGTGAGAAATGTTTCATGGTGATGACCCAAGGGATTGTGCTAGGATATTTTGTGTCAAAGGATGGAATTGAAGTGGACTAAAATAAAATTGAAGTAATCTCAACACTCCTTGTACCCCAAAAAAAAAGATATGTAAGAATTTTTCTAGGACATGTTGGGTACTATAGGAGATTCATACAAGTCTTTAGAAATATTTCAGCCCCTTTATTTTTTTTACTCACAAAAGGTAGAATTTTAGTGGACAATATAATGTCAACACTCTTTTGAAGCACTCAAGACAACAATAAATAAAGCACCTACCTTGAGAGAACCAAATTGGACCTTACCTTTCCACATACATATAAATTCTTTTGATTTTTCTATAAGATCAATGCTTGGATAGAAGGAAGGTAATAAAGAGTATTTCATTTATTACATTAGCAAGAACATACAAGGGGTATAACTCAATTACACAGTAACAAAAAAGATGTTGGTAGTTTTCTATGTAATCAACAAGTTTAAACATTACATCACAAGGTATTCAATATTCATCAACACTTAACACATAGCAATAAGGTATCTAATGAATAAACCAGTGGTTGGTGGTAGGCTTGTTAGATGGTTGTTATTACCTCAAGATTTTGACATCACCATAGTGGCTAAGCTAGGTAAATTAAATGCAGTGGAATGTTTTTTGTCTAGACTACCAAATAAATCAACAAAAGATGTTTTTGATGATCCTTTTCTAGATTAGAATTTATTTTATCTATATTTACACACACCTTGGTTTTCTAATATTACCAACTATCTAGTATTAGGATAGATACCACCTCAATTCTACCTAGAAAAATAAACAATTGGTACACAAAAGTTTTCCCTACTCTTGGATAGCTAGTTATTTATTCTACACAATCCTAGATAACATTATGAGAAGATGCATCAGAGAAGATGAGGTCTATGACGTCTTCAAATCCTACTATGATGAACCCTTTGGGGGACACTTTGTAGCAAAGAGGACTGCACTCAAGATTCTCACCACTAGCTATTACTTGCCTACTCTCTATAAGGATGCAGTGAAATATATAGGAGTTGCGATAGGTGTTAGAGAATGGGAAAGCCAACTAAAACAAATGAGATGCCTTTGAAACCGCAATTAGCACTAGCACCATTTGATAAATGGGGGCTAGACTTTATTGGCCCAATATCACCACCATCAAAAAATAATGAGTATATATTAGTTTCCACAGATTATCTAACAAAGTGTGTAGAAGTTAAAGCATTGTAATTTTTGTAATTAGGAGAAAATCAGATATAAAACTAAAATAGAAATATATCAAATCCTAACTAGCACAATAGAGTACGAGCAGGCATGAAAATCACAATAACAAACGAATGCAAACCCAAATCCATGCTAAACTTGATTTATCTCCATTGATTTTCTCTACCCCATGAGATACAATTTTGAAGGATTAATGGAGAGATGTTGGTTTATAATTCATTATATACTTGGCAGTAATAACAATGGAGAATGATAAGGCAGATGGGCAGAAGAATGATTTTGTGAGAGTGAGGATGCCAGAATCCTTCTAAATGATTGTAGAGGTTGTGTTATAGATCCATGATGGAATGGAATGCAGATTTGATAGTTTGATGCGACAAAAGAGAAATACAGATGAATGGAATTTTAAAAAGATAGAACGATTTTGATTTATTGTTTTAAAGGAAATAAATCCTAAAAAGATGGGAAGGATAATGAAATGATAAAATTATTAAATAATGATAAAGCATTATCTAATAAAGGATAGGGATGATGTGGAAAGATAATTAAATAATGTAAAATCATTATTTAATTATAGACTACAGTGAAAAGGATAATTAAATAAATACAAATTTATTTAATTATAGGAGAATGGATAAATGACTAATTAAACAATTAAAATAATTATTTAATTAGAGAGGATAAATGGTCATGAATAATTAAATAAATAAATATTTATTTAATTATAAAAGTATGGATTAATGGCTAATTAAACAATTAAAATAATTATTTAATTAGAGAGGATAAATGGTCATGAATAATTAAATAAATAAATATTTATTTAATTATAGAAAAAGGGATTATGGATAAATAGGGAATAAATGAAATTAGTCAAATAACTAAGATTTATTTAACTAATTAGATGATGACATGGGTACCTAGGGAAAAAGATGTTACAAGATGTCTAAATGATGTAATGTTGGGACAAGGTATTGTAAGAGGACATTTTTGGGTGTCTACATTTTTCCCCTATTTGAGATGATGTTCAAGATGATGAGATCTGTGTCGAGTAACATCATTTCAAAGAAGCTAAGATATGGATAAAAGAAAATAGATGATGAAGGAAAGATAGGATAATGATGATGGAGAAAATCAGATATAAAACTAAAATAGAAATATATCAAATCCTAACTAGCACAATAGAGTACGAGGAAACATGAAAATCACAATAACAAACAAATGCAAACCCAAATCCACGCTAAACTCAATCTATCTCCATTGTTCTTCTCCACCTGTATGAGAATACGATATTTTGAAGGATTGATAATGGAGGAATGTTGGTTGCTCAATTCAACAGCATAACGACATGATGAAAATGACAAATGGAGAATAATAGAGACAGATGGAAGACTGAAGAATGATTTTGATAGAGTGAGGATACTTAAGAATCAACCCTCCCTAAATGAATTGTGAGAGGTTGTATTTATAGAGCCTTGATGTGATCTGACAGATTTGATATGATTTATTTACAAAAGAGGTGCCAACAAGATGAGATAAGATTTTAAAAAGATAGAAATATTTTGATTTATTGTTTTAAAGGAAATAAATCCTAAAAAGATGGGAAGGATAATGAAATGATAAAATTATTAAATATTGATAAAGCATTATCTAATAAAGGATAGGGATGATGTGGAAAGATAATTAAATAATGTAAAATCATTATTTAATTATAGACTACGGTGAAAAGGATAATTAAATAAATACAAATTTATTTAATTATAGTAGAATGGATAAATGACTAATTAAACAATTAAAATAATTATTTAATTAGAGAGGATAAATGGTCATGAATAATTAAATAAATAAATATTTATTTAATTATAAAAGTATAGATTAATGACTAATTAAACAATTAAAATAATTATTTAATTAGAGAGGATAAATGGTCACGAATAATTAAATAAATAATATTTATTTAATTATAGAAAAAGGGATTATGGATAAATAGGGAATAAATGAAATTAGTCAAATAACTAAGATTTATTTAACTAATTAGATGATGACATGGGTACCTAGGGAAAAAGATGCTACAAGATGTCTAAATTATGTAATGTCGGGACAAGGTATTGTAAGAGGACATTTTTGGGTGTCTACATTTTGCCCCTCTTTGAGATGATGTTCGAGATGATGAGATTTGTGTCGAGTAACATCATTTCAAAGAAGCTAAGATATGGATAAAAGAAAATGGATGATGAAGGAATGATATGATAATGATGATGTAGAAATATGATGATAGGATGATGATGCCCCCTCGAGAGGATAGGTGGGTTGAACAAACACAAGTATGCTCTCAAAATGAAATGATAAGGATAGACAAGATGAATGATGCAAGATAGGAAGTGGATGAAGGAGATGAATGATACATTATGCTGCAATAAAGGTGAGCAACCATGATGTTTGATGTAGCACTAGACATTATGCACCAAGATATAAGGACCAAGGTGACAATTTTTCTCGTGCCCCAGCATAATACAACCTTGTCTAGACGTATGAGGAAGTAAACTTAGAGCATTAAAGTCCTAATGCACAAAAGGTATGATATGACCTTAGATGCAAAGGATAGTGCAAAAAGCTATTCCAACATGCACAAGATATGAATATTAGCTGGAATGATATGAATTTGATACAAATGCAAGATAAAATGATAACACACACAAGCAAACAAGCAAGCATTCACAAATGATTCAAAAACAAACAAGGTAGTGCTCCTGTCAAGCTGTAAACTGTTAATTGATGGATTGATTGATGATGATAATTTTTTCATTGCGGGGAGCGACATATCCCTAGATAACCACAAGGATGATTGATAATTGACTGATTGACTTTGATTGATGATGATAGTGTTGTCATTGTGGGGAACGACATATCCCTAGATCAACACAAGGATGATGATAATTGATTGATTGATTGGGTTTACAACAAGATTAGGATCAAGACCAAAGGATGTGATTGGATAATTTGACAAGATTGATTGACTTGATTGGTATGGATTAAGGATTCACTTGCATTTTGATTATTGGTTGGATTGATTCGATTGAGTTGATTGGATGAAATGGTTTTGATGAAGATGATTGATTTGGTTGAATGGTTGGATGATTGGATTGAGATGAGGGATTGAATCGATGAAATTGGAAGAAGTAATTAGATTGATTGATTTTATTGCTTGGATTTTTGTTGGCTATTTGATTTTTTTGTATTTTTGGGATATTTTACTTTTTATATTTTCAAATATTTGATTTTGATTTTTAAAATATTTGGATTTTTTTTGGATTTTGAAATGTTTTGGTTTTTCGATCTTTCTGTGATTACTCATCGATTCATTCTTTAAAACGTCTTAATCCTTTCGATCTTTGCGAACGTCTTCCTATGCGTGCCGACGAAAATCCTGAGCAGCCCTTGCGCCAGACACCAAACGACAAGCGTGGCGCCGTCCAGGCGCGGCGTATGATAGACGCGCCACGATGATTTGATGGTATGGATGTATGCATCATAAGAGAGCATGGATGTGATCTCCAAAGATCTCATAAGCTGCATGAATAACATGTCCCATCTCCAGGCGTAGATAGGGAAAACAACGATTTATGTGTTGGAAATCAATAACCAAATTCAATCCCATCACACCATGAAGCACAAACCAGAAACGAAAAAATCTGAATGGAATGGACGGAATGGACGGATTCTCGGATCCAAATGGATGCTCGTAATCTCTTCAAATGGCCCTGCGGAAAGGTTAGATTTATAGAGTTTTTGAAGGAAAAAGCTTAGTTGGCAAAGATCAATGGTTGAGATTCAGTCTGGTAAGATGAATGGTGAGAGATGGAGAAGTTTGAGAGAAAGATGGAAGATAGAGAAAAAGAAGGAAGATGTTTCCTTCCCACAAAACCTTTCACTCAAAAATGAAGGCAACTTGCCATTTGTCAAGTTTAGTTATGAGTTGGTTTTGTAGTTGAAGATAATTCATTAATTAAATAATAAAATTATTTAATTTCATATGACATGTGGTTTTGGAAGTTTCTAATTAAATATTAAAAAATATTTAATTATGTGTGAAATGTGGATAAAAAGTTTCTAATTAAATATTGAAAAATATTTAATTATGTGTGAGATGGCTTTTTAGAAGATTTTAAAGATGATTTCATGATTTTGGAAAAAAGGAATATTTAGAAGATTTAAGGATGATTTCATGATTTTGGAAAAAAGAAGAATATTTACCTTATTTAAAATAAAGCAATGTGATTTTTTAGAAGATTTAAAGATGATTTCAGATTTTGGAAATAAACAATATCACCCTCATTTAAAGCAAAACAACGCATAAATTTAACAAATCAAAAGCCTATTTCAATTTAATTCACAGTTAATTCAGAAAGTAAGTGATTAAATTCAACAAACAATTAAACCTATACTAACATATTGAAGAATTAGAAAATGAACAATATAAATAAATAATTAAATTTATTTATATGTAGATTGAATTAGAGATTTAACTAAATAACTTGTATTTAATTAATTACCAGACTTATTATAATGTGACCATTTTTAGGTGTATACATTTTTCCCCTCTTTGAGATGATGTTCAAGATGATGGTCACATGCTTTTGACATTTGTAGGATGATGGAGGTGGAATGGCAACATATGTCTTGGGTGTATGATAGGGATTATGATGGAAAGAGGTGGATGTAGGATGCATGGCGGAAGTACCAACATCTTGAGATTGGTGTCTTTGGGGTGAGTATCCAAGGCTAAATGAGTGTGGAGAGACTTTGACATGGATGGGCTCCAAAATACCATGTTCATGAAGGTCTAGAAATTTACCTTGGTGGTTCATGTTTTGGAGTATGCAATGGACAACGGGACTAGGTGTAGGTGGAACACTAGACACGAGTTCCTTATTGGATGGAGAAAATGAAGCAAGGGAAGATAATGGTTGTTGTTGTTCTAAGGAGGAACATTAATGAATGAGGGTGGAAAGACCAATAGGATATGATGGAGGACTTGCAATGGGGTCGATAGTGGGTGATGGAGGATCATTAGGATCTTGATTAGAATTGTGTTCACTTAGATCCAAGGTATTTGTTTGATCTTCTATGTGTGCTTGGGAGGCATATATCTCATCAAGGGAAGTGGATGTTGATGGATCATGGATAGGGCTAGGTAGGGGATGGATAGGAGCAATGGAGGTTTCTTGCTGATGGATAGGTGAAGTGATAGGATCTTGACCATGGAATGCATAAATTTGGCTAAGAGGATCATCATGGCGTTCTTGATCATAGGTAAGATCATAGAGGGGAGCTTGATCATAAATAGGACCAAGTATTTTATGAGTGGGATCATTAGATGGGCCTAGATCTTGATTAGAATGAGATGTTAATGTTTCCTCATGTTTAGGATAATGCTCTTGACATAACTCTTGGGTTTCTTGAATGGAAGTGGAAGGGGGCGACTCTTGAATGGGCTCAACATGTTCTAGATGGTTAACAACATGGAGAAATGATGGAGGTTGACTTGGGCTCAATGGGGAAGACTCTTGAATAGGCTCAAGGGGGAGACTACATGATGGGGTTAGAGGAATAGGCATGGTGTTTGAAGACTCTTTGGTAGGTTCAAACATATGAGTTGGATGACATGGCGATGTTTGATTCCTTGCTAGTAGCCCTTGGGTCACATCCTTTGTAGGTGGATGGGTGGATTTGGGTAATGCCACATTTTTACTTTTGTAATGTTTGTACTTAGGACATGGAGTTGATGTATTGGAAGTGGATTAGAGGATGGTAAGGTTAATGAAGGGGTTAATGGGTTGGAAAGTGTAGGGACCATTGGATTAGGACTAGTACATGGTGACTTTAGGATAGGATTTTGATTGGATAGTGGTATGATATACTTAGAGGTTGCATGACCTAGATTAGTGTTCCCCTTGTGAATGGTTGCATTAGAACATGCTGAAGTTTGGCCTTGTTGCAAGGTAGAACTTAAGTTCACATGTTTTTGTTGTGATGTGGCTTGATAGGTTGACGTGGCATGGACATACAAAGAAGTGGATGGATTAGATTGGTATGAGGTGGAAGGTGGCACATTAGGTTGAGGTGGCATTGGTTGATAATGAATGGATAGGGGATGATGTTGTGGTTGTTGAATTTGACAAATGGAAATGAAATTATTGGCTTGAGCTAGGAGGTGTTGGATTTGAGGTGATTTAATTTGTTGAAAATTTTGGAAGAGGGTTTGAAGGCTTTGTATGGTTTGGTGGTCTAGGGGTTGGGGTATTTGGTGAAGTGTTTGAAGGAGGTTGTGAAGTTGGGATGCTAGGTCTTCTAATGTTGGCATGATGTTAAATGATGTTGAATGGATTAAAGAAATGATTAGGATTAGGATATGATGTGAAATGAAAAGATTGGATGACTTGATTGATTAG
>VDFB02147184.1:55071-65341 GCA_007258455.2 Sequoia sempervirens | reverse complement strand
TTTTGGAATTCTCATTTTCCAAAGGAGGGTAATCATAATCTCTTTATTACATTATCATTTGATTTGGATTGAATATTGTTCTATCACTTCTATTATATCTTCTTTTCTTGTCTAGATTTTATTTTTATCTCTATCTATCTTGATATTTATGGAGGTGGGAACACCTACGTGGGGGTTTGACTAAGGCAAGCCCCTAAAAATACCTCAAAAATTTCCCTATTTTTATGTGTACAGCTATTAGATATTTGTCATTGTTGGAGTATTCATTCTTGGAACTCTTGTGAGCGTTTCCTTTCTTCCCTTTCATTTTATCATTTCCTTTTCGTTTAATTTAGTTTATGTTTGTTCCTATTATTTCTCTATTAATTTAGTGTATTTTTTAGTATTAAGTCATTGAAGCTATTAGTAAGTTCTTGGTAGTTTTTTGTGATAAACTCAGATTTTATCTGGACGAGAACATAGTGTGTTGTGGGGACGTATGCATGCTACATTTTCATATTTGATTGAGAGCTTTCCAATTTTTCTAGAAGACCTCTATAACCTACTCTTTCAGTTTTTGAAACTCTCCCATTTTTATTCTATGTAAAACATAAATAAACCTCTTCTTTATCTCATCTCATCTCCTAAGATTTGATTGCTGAGTTAGTTAAGGACCATTCACCCCTTTAGACGTCATCATCTTGAGGGTGTCAAATCTCCTCCTCTACAATGATAAAAAATCCTATTTTGATTAGTCAAAATTTATTTGTAACAGTAGTTTACTAATTATATTTCTAATGAGAAACTCACTAATATCTTAGTTTTGAGTATTACAAGTCTAGTAAGTAGTTCCTCTTCTGATTCCAATGCAATTTTGTCTTCAAGTCCAAGTTCCACAAGAAAGATAATCTAAACATGTATTAATGAGTTTTATGTGAAAAATACAATGAGAGATATTCCATTCACATAAATGATACTTGGGAGCTTACAAAGATTCTACATGACAAAAAAAATAGTACTAAATGAGTCTAAATAACTAAGTACAACAATGATGGTTGTGTTGAAATACACAAGGCATGGATCACACAAAGATATATGATAGATTATGAAGATAAATTTATACCATTGTGAAAATAAGAGACTAATAGAGTGGTCCAGTTTCAATAGCGGCTAAACAAAAACGAAGCATACATTGTATGGATGTGAAAATATATTTCCTCTATAGTTCAACTGAGTATATTACAGTCACTTCTATAGATACATTTAAGAATTATGGCCTCAAAAATTTCTAGAAGAAATTGGGGAGACACAAATTCAGCTTATAGTAATCTTTTGTGATAACATAAGCATAATTAAGTTGTCCAAGAATTGTATCCATCATAGTAGGACAAATAAGTTTGATTTGAAATATTATTTCATTTTATATTTGGTTCAAAAGAAAGAAGTGTAATTGAGATATATACACACTTAAAAACAACTTACAAATATCTTTACAGAGGTAATTATAAAAATTCAATTTTTAAAAATTTCAAGACCATCTTGTGAGTCTACTTCATCATGTGGCAACATGTTGATAAGTGGTGTTGGTTCACACCACCATCCAACTACAAATCAAACATCTATTTTGAGAATCTTAAAATTGGGAGCTTTAAATTAGTTCTTATAGACCAACCAATGTTATTCTTAGTAAAAAATTTTGGAGTTTTATGTTTAAATTATTTTTTAAGTGATATGATCAATAAAAGTTGAATGCATGAGGGGAAGTAAATTTTATGCTAAATAGATTAAAGGATAAATATTTGTTTAGTTTTTTCTTTCTATTTTTAGGGCTATGAACTTTTTAAAGGTATTTCCCTTATTGATTGTAACAATAAATAGTTGATAAGGAGATGACTAAACATTAGTGTGTTAGTCTACAATTATTATTTAGAAATTGAAGCATATGGTTTGCTTATATATTATTTTGATCAATTATTAATGGTCACAATAGGATATTTATCATTTTCAATAATATAGTCTATAATTATTATTATTTATTTCCCTACTATTATAAGTGTTCTTTTAGATTATCTAAAATAAACTCAAGTATTTTAAATTATACATCAAATTTCATGGATTGTAGATTTTGTTACATATGTATATTTGGAAAAGAGTTTTATTACAACTTCATCAACTATAAACCCATTTCGTTAATTATAAGCAATGAGATTAAAGAAAATGAGACTCACTCTGATGGTTATTATCTTTAATATTTTGGTCAATTCCAAGGATTCAAATTTAGTTTATAAGATTTAGTTAAATCTATATTTGAATGAAATGCCATTGTTATTAATCTACTCTAGGATTCAAAACTAGGAAAACAACCACTCAAAAAATTCATTACAATCTTGATCCATTCTTTTTTATCATAAAACCAAATTTCTCTAGATGTTTTGGTCAAATTTCAATTACATGAAACCATCTTCTTACATGTCTATTGTTGATATTCAAATTTGTTTTCTTATACATATCTTCATCAACATGGGAAGTCTTGTAAATGTGCAACATTTTTTATAAGATAACCTTTGGTTTAAGAAGCTAACTCTTCTTATAATATTTAGTGAATTATTAATCGAATTTTATAAAGAGAAAAGTTTTCTTGAAATGAAATGCTAAAATACAAGCTGAATTTCCAAAAAAAATAGATTTTAATTATTGATCTAAAACTTGAACCTTTAAAATTCACTATCAACTTGCACTTACTAGTCATTAGTATGTTCACTTTTTTATTTAAAAACCTTCACCACTCATTTTAAAATCATGCTAGGATATCAAAGATCATATAAGAGTTAAAAAGTGGTTTTCATTGAATGCTTGTCAAAGAATTATAGTAAAATTTCAAGGAATATTAGTTTTATTGTATTATTTCTTGATATCTTTAATCCTTTACTCAAAGATATAAATCTAGTCTAATACAGTCTAAGGAGAAATTAAGCCTCACAAATTAGCACATTCACTAAAGTTATTCCTAAAAAATATTATTTCATACACATATTCAAACATTAAAATAAAGGTGAGAGAATTCAAATAGTCCATTTTCTATTAGGTGATATAAATGTGAAGTATAATTTAGATTTTCACTCAGAAATATTGGGTTTGTAGTCAAATAGGTCAACTTAAGCAAAGAATAGTCAAGTTATAGAATCTAATATTTTTATTTGATTAAGGTCTAAAATTTTGACACCTTAGTGAATAAAATTGTTACATCTATTAGAGAACAACTCCATAATCAAATTTCAAATTAAACTTATTATATTTGATATATTTCAATTTTTATATTTATTTTTCATAATTTTAATTATCAATTCAAAATTTAAATTATAATATTATTTATTTATTCTAAATAAATTATATTGAAGAACACAATTGTTTTCAAATCTACTATAAATATAAATATAATATATATTTAAAATGTATAAATTTTAAAATAAGGATAAAATATTAAAAATATTGATAATTATTTATAATTTATCATAATGTAAATATGTGAATATATTCATATTTTAATTTGTAGTTTAAAATAAGGACAAAATTATTAAGAGGTCTCTAAAATTTAGTGGGTCCATTTAACACTATATTTGATAATAAAAAATATGATAAGATATATGAAGTTTATACATATTTACATTATGATAAATTATAAATGAAATATCAATATTTTTAATATTTTTACTTATTTTAAAATTTGTACATTTTAAATATATATTATATTTATATTTATAGTAGATTTGTAATAAAAATATGTGAATATATTCATATTTTAATTGTAGTTTATATTTATCATCACTTCATCATATATCCTATATATTTTTTATTAAATATAGTATTAAATAGACCCACTAAATTTTAGAGACCTCTTAATAATTTTTACAACAGTTTCTATAGAATCTCAAAAAAAATATTGATCTACATAATTTATTTTTCCTAAAGTCACACCCTAAAGTCCAAATGAGGCCAAACATTAATTGTCAAAAGATAATACAAAGTTGTTAAGACAATACCACTGAGGGTCACAATTATCCAATTTTTATCCATACATAAAAGGGGTTTGGGTCATCAAGAATAGCCCCCCAACTAATGATCATACTCCCATCATTTTATTCTTCAATAATTTGAGTTTCATGATTATGAGAGATGTCCAAAGAAAATCGAGGAAATTTACTAGAATTTGGATAGCCAAGTGCCCCTTGATAGACCAACCACAAGAAAACAAACCCATTTTTCTTTTTTGAGGGGGTTGGGAACCACATGTTTGAGAGTAATGATCTCCTTGAGTAGTTTGACTACATCCATGTCAATACCCATATAGTGGATACAAACCTCTAGTGGAGGCTGGAGTTGATAGTACCCTTTCCACCATTTGTTGGCAATTACCCTAATGATTTAAAATAGCCTAAATTGTGTTAATTAAAGATTGAATTTTTTGTTTTGCACACAAGTATTCATAAGAAAATTGGAACAAATCATAACTTTAGTATGAATAAAGAAATTAGTATCAATAGAGTAGCTAGTAAAAATAACAAATTTTCTATCTTTTCAAATGCTAAAAAAAATTAACCTTGAAATATACCAAATATTGGTAAATTTAGTAGGAATTATAGGAGAATCCCTTAATAATACCACATTCTATGAGAAAGGATCATGTCTAAAAGGATTTAAAAAGTCATGAATATAATTCTAAGCTTCCCAATCTCCAGGATAAAATGAGAAAAGGTTCTTGAGAGTATCTATTGTACACAAAATGAATAATAATGATTATGAACTCATAGATAATTTAATTTAATACCAATGGGAAGGCCTTGATAAATAATGTCCCAAGAATAGTTAATCAAATAGTATAGGGTTTGCATTGCCAAGAGTGTGCAACGAAGACTAGGGAAGCCATTCATGATTCAACTTAGGCACCATTTAAAGATGCAAATATATCCAACCATATTGTTTAAGAGGTCCATAGTTACAAAATGGTGTTGTTGGATACAATTTCAAATTATTCCACCAAGGTTAAATACATCGAAACCCTATTTTTTGAACAATATTAGTAGAAATTGGATAAATAAAAGTTTGGTCAGTCCCCAAATCCTAGGTAGAGAGTCCATTTCAATTTGGCCTCAATCAAAGAGATAAAATTATACTCATCTTGTGGAAAAGATCATGCAGGTTCTTGATACCCTTGTTATATATTTTCAATGCATGATCCCATCAAGTCTTATCAAGCAAGTGATTTTGAAAAAAAAAACAAGAAACCACCAAAATTATTATTCATTGATAAATAATCCTTTTACACAAGTCATTTCCATACCATAATAGCCAAGGTTTAATGGCCTCATAATATTTTCATATATGTTCTTAATAAAAAAATGCCTTGAATATAAATAGGTTCCTTCATTATAATAAGAGCATGGATACCAAAACCTTTCCAATATTGACACCCATTAGGAACTCTAGAAGAAGTTCAATATTTAATCAAAACTTTCTAAGATTAATTTCTTTTAAAAACTCTAATTATCTATTTATCACATAATGTCAAACCTTCATAGTGGATTGAAATCAACCATAGACCTCAAAAATCATGAGGTAGGTAGTAAAATTCTCAATTTACATGATGGAAGCCCTTAGTAGTACCATTAAAGACCAAATAAAATCCAAAAAAAAAAAATCAACCTTAAAGTTGGAATTTTTAAAGGGAATCAAATAGGAAGAGTAATAGACATAAATAACAACTAAAATTTTGAAACACACCTAGAATTTCCCTAACAAGAAAAAAGGCTTAGTAATATAGTAGGATAATTTATTTTGAATTATAGTAATAAATAATTGCCATAAGGTGGAAGGAGAGGCTTGTGAAACAAAATTAGACAAGAGATAGACAAATCCTTATGTATTAAGAACAAATATAGTTAAATCCAAAGGGAAATTTTGGCAGATGAAATAAAAAATTCAAATGAAGGATATTGATGGTCATTAATAGTAATACAAGTAGAAGTATCACCAAAGATAATTTCTATTTCATGTGGAAATTGGGGACCAAATAATAAAGCTTGAAGCATACCAAGGAAATGGCCCCTCAATGTGATCATAAGCTTAGCAAATTTAATCAATAAATATATTTTTTGTTGAGAAAAACTAGCCCATTCCACTCCTTCCTGAATAGCAATAATATTATAAAGAATATGCCTATATTTTATGAATCCAATTTATTGAGAAATAGAAATTTTGAGAAGATGGTGTAACTTCAAAGAAAAAAACTTAGAAACTATTTTATAGGAGACATGAGTAAGGCGATTGATCTCTAGTTACAAATTTGATCAAGGTCACTAGATTTAGGTATGAATTTTGTATTCCCCTTTTTTATAATATTTCCTAAGGAAGTAGAATTTAAAAAGCTTCAAGATAAACTTGATGAATATTTTCACCATATAATTCCTAAATAGATTTATAGAATTCATAGGAAAACCCATTTGTCACATCTCAAAATTTTGCTTGCATTTAATAGTGTTAAGTTCTTTTAGTAATTATAGAAAATGAAATTTATCAGTTGGCTTGTGATAAATTTAAGATTTCAATGGCATTTGAAATATATTTATGTTATTATGATTGAATATGAAAGATGAAAATTATAATGTGAAATGGAATCTTTTCTTTTCGAGCATTGATTAAGGGTTACTAATGAAACTCTGCAAGTGCAAGTGTGTGAATGCAGGAACATGTTGAAGACCGAGAACATAGTTGAGGTAGGAATATTTAGCCAAATGATGAATGGTAAGCTTGATGGAATCTGGAACATGCACACACCATTGAAAAAAAAATAGCATTTTCATTGTATTTTCAATTTGGTAGCTAACATTTCTTCCGGTGTGAAATGTGTAAATGATTAATTTGGTAAGCGTATGGAAACAAATTTATTGGAACATTTTCTTTACCTTGTTCATTTGATGCTAAAGTCACAATAACAATGGCATGGAGATATGATTGTTATGTCCATATTAAATGTTATTGAATAGAACAATTGTATTGAAATTAGGAATAATTATCCTCACATGCGCGATGAATATATTTATGTGTATTATTGTGGAAAAAATTGTCTACTTATATTTGAATTTAAAATCCATATATGTGAAATTTCATGCACCTTGGAAAAATATTAGTAACACTTAATAACACTATAACATAACTGCCACCCATCATGGAAAGGTATTTTTATTCTAAATAAGCATGGAGGAGTGGGCAGTGAATAGAGAGGAGGACATGGGAGAGTTAAGGCCACCACCTCCAATTTTAGAAAATGTAGAAAAATCTTGGTCAGAGGCAATTTTGGAAGGTGTGAAGATCTTGGAAAGAAAAGAAGAGAAGATTTTTGGGAAAGAGGAAAATGAGGCAGCAACAAACCCTGTGAAAGGAGCTTTTAACATTCATTAGGGTAAAAAATTATCGACTTATATAGCAAGGAGGAGGTAATTCAAACCTCACATTTTGTTTTTATGTTGTTTCCTTCTATGAAAATGGATGGTTTATATGTTACTGATTTGAATATATACTAAGAGATTGAATGACTTGTATTCATTTTCATCAAGGCTTGTGTAAATCATTACTTTCTTATCTCTAGAAAATAGGTTTATCAAACCTGTATTTGTTTATGTCAACCCAGATACCCTCATTTTTCATTATGTAAAGTGGGTAGAAACAACTATTATTTTTCATACTTTCATGTCAACCATACAATAGTTTGATCTAGTCTAACTTGTTCTTACCATAGTTGGGTCTTATTTTCTTGTTACCACCCTGTGGGTGGTCATAACCGATGTAATTTATTCCTCTATTATTTATTTTTAAGAGGATCCAATGTATTTAGAAAACTCCCATTGTGGAGTCATCTCTACAGTAGTTTCAATCCATTTGCATGTTCGGGCTAAAGAGCCACATAGATACGATGCTTTGTTTCTTGGGGTAGGGTATCGATGATCACTGTAAATGGTGATCATTTTCCCTTTTTAATGTTAACCCGATGAACGATTATTTTTTTCAAGTATAATGTTTTTGAAAGAATGACTTTTATCATTCTGTATAATTGCACAAAGTGACTAAAGTTACCTTTCCTTTGATGAATTATGCTACTGTTCGTATGAATATATATTTCCATACCCATTGTTATAGTGATATCTATAGTTCTGCTTTAGAGATGGCTGAATGAAGCTATCATTTGAGTATTTATACTCATTGATAAATATTATGTTGTATTGTCTTAGTTGGACGAATGATTAACATCGTTCCCGACCTTAGATTTCCAATGGGTGATTCTCATCATTCCAATGTTACAATGATGTGGAATGATTGATATTATTCTAATATACAAAGTATTAAGAATGACTATTTCATGTGACATGTTGCCTAAGTTGCGGCCTATGAAATGCACCATAAAAGGTCGTAGGCTAATGCTAATTCCTTCAATGCAATTCATTTTTCTCCATTCATTGTTATGATGTGTATGTGTATGTATATATATGCATAAATGAAGTATATATATATTTATATGCATACACAATTGTTATTTGAAGTTGTTATCATCGGTGCTAAATTTTATACTTACACTGATCTCTTCTAGTTTTATTATTGATTGTTCCATAATAAAACATTTTATGATTGATTGTTCCATCAAGCATTTGTTATTTCCTAAACATTAAGGCACATAATGTTGGTCGATAGATTGTATATCGACCCATTCTATGAGAATGTATTTTTAAGGATAATCAGATCCAAATGGTTTTATTCTTGTTGTTTTGTTCATAAACATTATTGAAAGATAAGTCAATCTGAATGACTAAAGTTCATTATATTTATTTGAAAATTTTGATTTAAAGAATGAGCTGAAACTATAAGATATGAGATTATCTAGGAAAACCTCTGATCAAAATAGAATGACACTCTTGACAGTGAACTAAGTGGGTGGAAACCAGTTTCAAACCAACATAATATTCATTGATCAATTATTCTCTAACTTGGTTTTAAACAATCAGATCATTCAAAAGGACCAGATTGAACACAAAATAAATTATGGTGATTGAATGTAATTTTTTCTATGTAAACATCCTTGTGACATTCTAGAATTTTAGTTGAATCTCATTATGTTTTTGACAAAAAGTTGACATCTTGAACTGTGTAAAACTGTATGTAAATGGAACTTTCTTTTTCAAAGAACGTATACACATACATATTTATTTTATAGAAGGCCATATATGTGTACATGCATAAATCTTCCATTTATGCATTACACATACATGCGATATACCTTTTTTAAAATTGGTTATTTCTCTTTATATGAAATACATAGATTTGCATAAAGGAAATGTTGGAAATCTGAATGTCATGCATGAGTTTTTATATCCATACTAACGAAATGGATCATGTATTGTGACTAAATGTCTAATGTATTTTTTTTATCAAAACTAGTTTAATTCATTGCGTATAAACTGAATTAGCTAAGATGAGACAAATGTAAACTATGTTGTTGACGGTTTGATTACCTTATTATAAAAAGGATTGGCTAGCAAACTACTAGAAAACAAGTTGATTATTTTGAATAATGTGTGACTTAGATAAGATGTATGTTATCTTATGTATGTGGGAGGTTACCTTTTGGGACAAGTGTCAAAAATGGGTTACAAAGAGTATAGGTTTTGCTTTTCCAAAATCTATTATTCTAGTTGTATACAACATATGCCTGGCCAAATGATTGTAGTCCATTATGTTGAATGGTCTAATCTTTATAATGTAACTCTTCGCCATTTCATAGAATATATATTTCATGTTCTAAATGTAGATAGAAGTTCATGTAGATGTTAGGCATGCACTAGATTCCACCTTGCATATTGTATCTCTTGCTAAGTATTCTATGTAGGGCCGAGTATTCTTCAAGTTAGGAAGAATTTTGGGGAAGTGTAGCTTCGTGGTTGGGTGGAAAAGTGCCTGAACCATGTTCCCATCTACCAGATGTGGTGAGCGTTGAAGATGAATCACATGGAATTCCATATTCTTGATTATTGTATTTATACTTCATGATGCAAATTTGAGTTGACTAAGAGGTGATGTTGGCCTAATTCAAACACTGTAACTTGTAAATTTGATATTTGGAAATGAATATAAATTATTTATTTTTGAAACATGGTGCTATGATGGAAAATAGCTAATTGACTATCTTTAATTTATTATTCATAATGTCATATTTTATTTTGAGTGTTATTTATGTATGACACATTAC
>VDFB02147184.1:0-54971 GCA_007258455.2 Sequoia sempervirens | reverse complement strand
GTGGACTTAGAATGCATGGAGGAAATACCAACATCTTGAGACTGGTTTCCTTGGGGTATGCAATGGACAATGGGACTAGGTGTAGGTGGAACACTAGACATGAGTTCCTTATTGGAAAGACCAAGTAGATATGATGGAGGACTTGCAATGGGGTCGATAGTGGATGATGGAGGATTTAAAGGATCTTGAATATGTTCATTTAGATCCACATTATTGGTTTGATCTTCTATACTAGCTTGGTAGGCACTTGTGTCATCAAGGGAAGTGGATGTCGATGGATCATGGATAGTGCTAGGTGGAGGTGAATTTGGAATATCTTGGTCATGGATAGGTATAGGATCAAGTTTCTCATGGATAGGCTCTTCATCATTATGGATATCATCTTGATCATAACAAAGATATAGATTATGGACAGGTTGGATGACAATGATTTCATCTTGATTAGGACTAGGGCTTGATGTTTCCACATGCTTAGGATTAGGCTCTTGACATACATCTTGGGTTGCTTGAATGGAAGTAGAAGGGGATGACTCTTGGAGAGAATTGACATGTTCAAGATGGTCAACAACATAGGAGCATGATGGAGGTTGACTTGGACTTATGAGGGGAGAATCTTGACTTGGCTCAAGGGGTTGTGGATAGCATGGTTGACTTGAAGGACTTGGCATGATGTTTGAGGACTCTCTTGTATATTCAAGTATATGAGTTGAATGACATGGTGGCAATTGATTCCTTTCTTGTATCCCTTGGGTCACATCCTTTGTAGGTGGATTGGTGGATTTATGTAATGCCATCAATTTATGTTTTAAATATCTAAATGTAAGGCATTGATTTGAAGGAGGATTAGATGATGGTGAGGGAAATGAAGAGTTTGATTGGTTAGAAGGTGGAGAGGCCAATGGATTAGGATTAGGACATGGTGTCTTAGGGATAGACATTTTATTGGATGGTGGTAAGGGTGCATGGACTAGATTGGTGTTCCCCTTGTCAAAGGTGGCATTAAGACTTAAAGGCTCTTGATGTTGTTGCCAAGGTGGACTTGGGAAGCTACGTTGTTGTTGTGATATGGGTGGACATGTCGATGTGGCATTGACATGGAAGGTAAATGAGTTTTGTGGGCATGATGATGAAGGTGACACATAGGATTGTGGTGGAATGTGTTGAGGTTGGAATGGTGTTTGGACTTGTGATATGATTTGTTGTTGTGATGATGATTGAGGGGTTGAATGGGATAATGACGATTGAAAGGTTGATTGATGTGGATAAGAGTTGAAATTAGAAGAGTTGTGATAGGTTGATGAAGGGGTAACATGATATGTGGATGGATGAGGTTGATATGATGATGTAAGTGACACATAGGGTTGATGTGAAATGTGTTGATGTGGTGATTGGACTTGATAATGTGCTTGTTGGACTTGACAATTGGCCATGAGGTATTGGATTTGTGCTATGAGTTGTTACATTTGTGGTGATTGGTTGGTTTGAAGTTTTTGGATAATGTTATGGGTGCTTTGAATGATTTGTTGGTCTAAAGGTGTTTGATTTGTTTGGGCTTTATGAGGCATGTGAATAAGCCCTAGTGCTATGTCTTCAAATGTTGTCATGGTGTAAAATGATGTTGATTAGATGAAAGAGATGATGATGTGGAATGATGAGATTGGATGACTTGGATGATGTGGAAAAATTTTATTGGAAGTTTGACTTGGGCAATATCAAACACAAGATTTTACATGTAAATGCATAAACACACACACCAAGCACAATGATAAGTTTTTCTTCCAAGATTAAATGCTATGATTAATCAAGCACTTGAATACACAACAACAAGCCCTATGACTAGTCAAGTGGGGTATGGCCAATTAGGTCTCAAGCTAAATTGCACAAGGTTGACTAAGGAATGATTTGAAAGAAAAATCCTGTCACATAGCCGGGAGAAAGGGGTAACCCACCCTTCACCTTCACTTCCCAAAGGTATAAAGTTCTTTGGGGCTTAGCCAAGAGTGACAAGATTTTAACTTCCAAACAAGCGTGTCTTTCGATTCACACTTCGATTGAGGTTGTCCCTAGGGGTGATGATCCCCTAGCAGGCCTCCTATGAAGGGTTTGACAAAAGAAAATCAGGTGAGGTGTTTGTGATCACACACACACACTTGATTCACACTCACAACAATTAATTTCCCTTAGAAATGAAATGTTTGTATGCAAACAATAGAAGCACATGTTCTTTTTAACCCCAATTCAAATGTGTAGGAAGACAATGGTTAATTTTAGACCCAATTTTGATATGTGATTGAAGAAAAAATTCATTTTTAAGAGCCCAAATCCAAATGTGTTTGCAAACAAGGATTAATTTTATGCCCCAAATTGAAATGTGTGACAAACAAAATTAAGAAATGGAAGATGGGATATGTGCACCTGATTATTCGCTTTCCAATTTGTTGTGTATGAATGATATTTCTGCCACTAAAACTCCTTATGATCACCTAAAAAATCAAAAGAAATAATATCATAATGCATCCATGAAAAAAAAATAAACTCATTAGAAAATTGCAATTTCAGATACATATTTTTCACATAGCCGAATTAGATTCGATTATTTGAAGACATTATTGATCTGAAAAATACAAAATCAAAGAAGAGACTGATATTATTTTTCGGAGAGATTTCCAGAAATGTAAAGAAGTCAGAAAAATTCCCTATTGTGCGCCCAATATTAATTTTCTATTAAAAATCATAAAAAAATTATAAGAAATACAAAATAGCTCCAAAAATTCTGATTTTTTTACTGGAGGCGTCTGATGTCATTCCAAATCTGAATTTTTTTTTTTGTGAGTATATCTATAACCGTGAGTGAGATCTAAGCAAATTTGTTTTAAACCCTAATTTCAAAAAATCTATTTTTTGACTAATAATTGCACATCAAAATTTAAAAACTAAAGAGTAGACCCCTGTTAAAATTAAAAGAGATTTCCAGAAATGTAAACATATCTGAAAAATTTGATTATTTACTCCCGAAATTAATTTTTTATTAAAAACATAAAAATAATTATAAAAAATGAAAAACAGATCCAAAAAATTGGATTTTTGGAATGAGAGCTCTTGATAGTGTCCTCGACCTACAGAAAAAAATTTGTGAGAAAATATGAAGCCGTGTGAAAGATATGGTCGAATCCTTGGAAACTAGGGTTTTGTCCAAAAATGATGCCAAACCTGCAACAAAAAGCTAACAAAACCTGCAATAAAAAGATCCAACTCCAAGATTTCTCAAAATGTGTTAAAACACGTCAGGTTCACCAATGTAATCAAGGAAAAATCCTAAATGTGTTAAAGGGGTTAGCACAATAACATTAAAATTCCAATGAAATAACAAAGTGCAAAGGAAATAATATGAAAGCAAAAGGAACAATGTTACCCTAGGTCTTCATCTTCCATGCTTCACCTTTGTTACACCTCCTAGCTTGCTGTAAATAGAGATGCCCTCAGATTTCAAATGAGCAACTATGACAAATGACAAATCCCTAAGCAAGTTTTGAAGGATTTTACTAAAAGAAATGACTTGACAATAGACTATAATGGCAATGACTGCAAATGACAATGACCATGAGTTAATAGCATCAGTATAAAGATAAATTTCATAAAATCCAGAAATCTATTCTAATTGAATATGCTTCAGAGATGAAATCGCTCCGCTCGAATAATCGTCGATCCGGTCCGGGTCGATCCCGTCGATCATCAGGATAAACCGTCGTCATAAATTAATCAAAGTCAAAATCATCAAGATCATTAAAACCACTCGGGTCGTTATAAATTAAATAATAAGAATTATTTACTCAGGGTGACAGTAAATAATTAAATAATAAAGATATTATTTAATTATATGGAGGGAATGTGAAAGGAATCATTTTGAATTAAATAATGATTTAATTCAAAATTCAAGAAGAGATGGACAAATTAAATAAATAAAATTTATTTAATTAATCAAGAAAGAGACAAAGATAAAAATGAATTAATTAAATAATTAAAATTATTTAATTAATAGAGAAGAGTATGACTTTTAGAAATAATTAAATAATTAAAAGAAGTTATTTAATTATTAAGAATGAAAGGGGCAATGTTGAATAATCAAGAGTTGCAAACTAGGACAATTTTATGTATCTACACGACACTAGAGAAAACAACATTGTTCAAATAAAGTGGTGGAGCTTGTGCATACTGACTTGTGTGGTCCTTCTAGAGTTAGAAGTTTACAAGGAGACAGGTATTTCATCCTACTTATTGATGATTATTCTAGATTGATGTGGGTTACTTTATTAAGGGAAAAATATGAATCTCTAGAGAAATTCAAGATTTTTAAGGTTGTGGTTCAGATAGAGACAGGCCTAAAGATTAAATGTCTGAGATCAGATAGAGGTGGTGAATTCACTTCCAGTGAGTTTAATTCTTTTTGTGAAGAGCATGGGATAAAGAGACAATTATCTACCCTGTGGATCCCTCAGCAAAATGGAGTTGTGGAAAGGAAGAACATGACAATTCAAGAAGCTATTAGGACTATGATGCTGGAAGTAAATGTTTCACATATCTACTAGAGAGAAGCTATGAGTACTTTCATTTACACTCTCAATTAGGTACATGTCAAAGGTGATACCAGTAAGACTCCTTATGAGCTATGGTTTGGCCATAAGCCTACTGTTAGATACTTCAAAATATTTGGGAGTGAATTATATATCAAAAGAGATGAAGATATAGGAAAGTTTGATGCTAGAAGTGATGAAGGAATCTTTCTTGGTTATTCTACTAAAAGTAAAGCCTACTGGTGATACAATAAGATATTAAGGAAAGTAAATGAAAGTGCTAATGCCAAGGTTGATGAAGACATAGTTAGACTATCCAAAACATGTGGATATGATTTAGGTGATCAGAATGACAGTTCAGATAAATGAGAGAAAGTTCAAACTCTAAATCAAGCTCAGATCATTCTGATGAATCTGGAAAATCAAGAGGTAGAAACTAGTGAAAGTGCAAAAGTGAGATCACAAGAGCCTAAAGTTCAAGAATACCCTAAGACTCCAAGGTATGTAAGACTAAATCATTTAGAAGATTAGATCATAGGTGATAAGAACAAAGGTGTTCAAACTAGGAGAAGATTTGCAGAAGAATATTGTTTGATCTCAAAGACTGAGTCTAATAGTGTCAATGAAGCATGCAAAGATGAACATTGGGTGGAAGCAATGAAAGAAGAACTGCTGCAAATTGAGAAGAATGACACATGGATTCTTGTTCCTAGACCTAAGGACAAAAATGTAATTGGAACTAAATGGGTCTTTCGGAACAAACTGAATGAGCAAGGTGAAGTTGTTAGGAACAAAGCAAGAATTGTGTGCAAAGGATATTCTCAGATGGAAGGAATTGACTTTGAAGAAAATTTTGCTCCTGTTGCTAGGATTGAAGCTGTGAGACTATTTATTGCTTATGCTGCTTACAAAAACTTCAAGGTTTATTAGATGGATGTCAAGTCAGCATTTATAAATGGTGAACTGGAAGAAGAAGTGTATATTGAGCAACCTAATGGATTTCAATTGACTGATCAGGGAGATATGGTTTGCTAGTTGAAGAAATCATTGCATGGACTTAAGCAAGCCCCAAGAGCATGGTATGCCAGATTGAACCAATATTTGTTGAAGCTTGGATTTAAGGATACTTTTGAGTATCTCAAAGGGAAGCTAGGCATGATTACCCCTCCTAACTAGAATTAAGATGCATTGACTTGCATCAGTCTGTGCATTTCATAGTCATATCTTGTGATTCAGATTGATGTTGTGGTGACAAATACTCAGGGGGAGTAGTCAAATTTTCAAAAATGTGGTTCAGAGCTTTTGTGGAGAAATATAATGTGTATCTTTTTCATTGATGTCAAAGAGGGAGAAGATTCATGAAAAACTGTGAAAGAGTTAAGGAGAAAAAGAGTCAAAATATAAGGGGGAGAAAGTGTTAAGAGAAAGTATCATTGATGGTGTTTTTCACATCATGTGTTGCCATCAATTCCAAAGGGGGAGATTGTTGGATATTGCTGATATATGGTTGTCATTGATGTCAACACTATTGGAATTAATGTCTTTAAGGTTGTATATGTCAAGGATATTGAGAAAGTTGTAATAAAATAAGTTGCAGGTTGTTAGTGATGTAGTGAAGTTCAGTATGGTGGATAGCTTAGTATATTGATGATAATAGGTTGTGGATTAAAGGGTTTGTTGAAAAGTATATCTAGTTTATCCACATGAAGTTTTAGAGGTTTGCATGAAGATTTGATTGAGTTATAAGTATTTGTGTTCTGACAGTTGTTTTGTTGCTTTAGTTGGTGTTCCTGAAAGAAGATGATGTGATTCTAGTAATTTGAGTTGTTGTGGATGCTTCTGTGGTGATTCATGATGCTTGTGGATGTTTCTAGATCATTCTCTATCTATGTTGTTGGTACGCATTGATCGTTGTACTCGCAATTGGTGATTTTCTTCTGTGAGTTCTTGTTTTTCATGATCATGGCCGATAGGGTGATTGTAGCATGTTGTGGATCTTTGCAGCATAATTGCTTAAGGTGTTTCATGTTTGAGATATGTTGTCTTGGGTCCTTACTATGTTTTGTCTAACATTGTTTGGTTTGAATTGATAATTGTTTATGGATTGGGCTGACAGTTTGTACACATTTCATATTTTGTTGGTCCGACATGTAGTTGATGTTATCCTTGGTTGTGGATATATATGATCGATTGTTTATACCATTTGAAGGAGTGGTGTACGATGTATATTGTATGATAAGTGTGAATAATTTTCTAATATTTTGAAGGTAGAAGTAAAGTGTGATGAAGAGTTTATGTGCTTAAATGGAACTATAATTAGGCATTAGAAGATGTTATTTTCTCGGTTCAAAATCTTCTGGATGTAATCTGAATGTGACTGTAAGATAGTGAGTCTTATTTTGGGCAGTAAGCCTTTTTGTATTTGAGTAGTGAGCTCTAGGAAGTGTGCCTGAATGCATGTTCATTCCCCATTTATAATACTTCTATACTTTTAATAGGGTATAATCTTGTGAATTAACCTCCACCGTGGTTTTTCCCCTAACAAGGTTTCCATGAAAAAATATTGGTGTTATGTGTGTTTTTGATGTGGTGATGGTTTATGCTTTCATGTTTATTTATCAGATCTAAGAATAAGTATAATAAGTATAATTTATGTAAAAATTAATTCACCCCCCTCTCAGTTGTCTTCCCTTGTGTTTCCAACAAGTTGTGTAGCTCATTTGTTGGTTCATGTGTATAACCTATGGTAGATGATGTTGAATCTTTGATGTCTAGTACAATGTCTTCATTATAATCACTCCCTCGTCCATATTGATGCATTATGAAAAGAATAATGAAAGCATCTAATTGATATGACTATAGTAATGAAATAATCTAATGTAACAACATAAATTAAATTTTAGAAATTAAAATAGAGAATAGTTACCTTGAGTGGCCCTTGCTCAAGTTACTGTATCTATAGAATAAACTCAAATCTAAACTCCTTGAATGAACTAAACATAACGATAAACTAAAGCATATTCATTGCATATAACTAGATTTCACAATCTAACAAGAATCTTTAGAGATATATTACTCATGAAAGAATAATAGGAAACTTAACAAAGTATTGTATTTGAAATGGGAAAACTATATCTATCAAAACATATCCACATGCTATATCTTCTCCTCAACCACCAATCCATCTATATAGGTTCGAGAAAGGTTTATGAGAATGAGGACTCAAAATAGAAAACTAATGCAAATTATCACTTCCCTATGAAATAGAGAGTGACAAAGGCTATCTAGCCAAATTGTAATTGAAAGATGGAAGAGGACAATTAGGACTAGAACTCTATTTCAAATGGCATAGTAGAGAAATTTACTGTGGGAACAATCACATTGGATTCCCAATCATTGCAAAATCCTTCTTCCTTCATTTGTCTTATTAAATGGTCTGGTGATTCACAATAATCCTCATTAATGAGTGCCTCCATTTCTACAACTATTGTGTTCCTATCATTCTGGAATCTCCCCTACATCTCTATTTGAAATCATTTGGTTGCAGGTTGTTCTTCCTATTTGCTACGAGTTACAATCTACTTACTTTGGATTCTTGGCTACAAGCAGTTAATTCATCTAACATATACACAATACTAATAACCATAAATTAAACATAGATCCATATTGCATTCCATACACACTCACACATTTAATAATGCAATTACCAACATATCATAATCATATTTTCATGCTCTATGATTGTTGATTGTTGTCTCTTGTGTTGTGTGTGCTTGTGAAGTGTGGTAGGAAATTATACCTGAGTGACTTTAGCAAGTGAGCTCTGTAGCTTGTCTACTAAGTCACGTGGAGGGACCTATTGTATCTGTTGTTGAATCTTTGATGTCTAGTACAATGTAATGTGTCATACATAAATAACACTCAAAATAAAATATGACATTATGAATAATAAATTAAAGATAGTCAATTAGCTATTTTCCATCATAGCACCATGTTTCAAAAATAAATAATTTATATTCATTTCCAAATATCAAATTTACAAGTTACAGTGTTTGAATTAGGCCAACATCACCTCTTAGTCAACTCAAATTTGCATCATGAAGTATAAATACAATAATCAAGAATATGGAATTCCATGTGATTCATCTTCAACGCTCACCACATCTGGTAGATGGGAACATGGTTCAGGCACTTTTCCACCCAACCACGAAGCTACACTTCCCCAAAATTCTTCCTAACTTGAAGAATACTCGGCCCTACATAGAATACTTAGCAAGAGATACAATATGCAAGGTGGAATCTAGTGCATGCCTAACATCTACATGAACTTCTATCTACATTTAGAACATGAAATATATATTCTATGAAATGGCGAAGAGTTACATTATAAAGATTAGACCATTCAACATAATGGACTACAATCATTTGGCCAGGCATATGTTGTATACAACTAGAATAATAGATTTTGGAAAAGCAAAACCTATACTCTTTGTAACCCATTTTTGACACTTGTCCCAAAAGGTAACCTCCCACATACATAAGATAACATACATCTTATCTAAGTCACACATTATTCAAAATAATCAACTTGTTTTCTAGTAGTTTGCTAGCCAATCCTTTTTATAATAAGGTAATCAAACCGTCAACAACATAGTTTACATTTGTCTCATCTTAGCTAATTCAGTTTATACGCAATGAATTAAACTAGTTTTGATAAAAAATACATTAGACATTTAGTCACAATACATGATCCATTTCGTTAGTATGGATATAAAAACTCATGCATGACATTCAGATTTCCAACATTTCCTTTATGCAAATCTATGTATTTCATATAAAGAGAAATAACCAATTTTAAAAAATCTCAAAGGGAAGCTAGGCATGATTACCCCTCCTAACTAGAATTAAGATGCATTGACTTGCATCAGTCTGTGCATTTCATAGTCATATCTTGTGATTCAGATTGATGTTGTGACAAATACTTAGGGGGAGTAGTCAAATTTTCAAAAATGTGGTTCAGAGCTTTTGTGGAGAAATATAATGTGTATCTTTTTCATTGATGTCAAAGAGGGAGAAGATTCATGAAAAACTGTGAAAGAGTTAAGGAGAAAAAGAGTCAAAATATAAGGGGGAGAAAGTGTTAAGAGAAAGTATCATTGATGGTGTTTTTCACATCATGTGTTGCCATCAATTCCAAAGGGGGAGATTGTTGGATATTGCTGATATATGGTTGTCATTGATGTCAACACTATTGGAATTAATGTCTTTAAAGTTGTATATGTCAAGGATATTGAGAAAATTGTAATAAAATAAGTTGCAGGTTGTTAGTGATGTAGTGAAGTTCAGTATGGTGGATAGCTTAGTATATTGATGATAATAGGTTGTGGATTAAAGGGTTTGTTGAAAAGTATACCTAGTTTATCCACATGAAGTTTTAGAGGCTTGCATGAAGATTTGATTGAGTTATAAGTATTTGTGTTCTGACAGTTGTTTTGTTGCTTTAGTTGGTGTTCCTGAAAGAAGATGATGTGATTCTAGTAATTTGAGTTGTTTCAGATGATTTTGTGGTGATTCATGATGCTTGTGGATGTTTCTAGATCATTCTCTATCTATGTTGTTGGTACGCATTGATCGTTGTACTCACAATTGGTGATTTTCTTTTGTGAGTTCATGTTTTTCATGATCATGGCCGATAGGGTGATTGTAGCATGTTGTGGATCTTTGCGGCATAATTGCTTAAGGTGTTTCATGTTTGAGATATGTTGTCTTGGGTCCTTACTATGTTTTTTCTAACATTGTTTGGTTTGAATTGATAATTGTTTATGGATTGGGCTGACAGTTTGTACACATTTCATATTTTGTTGGGCCGACATGTAGTTGATGTTATCCTTGGTTGTGGATATATATGATCGATTGTTTATACCATTTGAAGGAGTGGTGTACGATGCATATTGTATGCTAAGTGTGAATAATTTTCTAATATTTCGAAGGCAAAAGTAAAGTGTGACAAAGAGTTTATGTGCTTAAATGGAACAATAATCAGGCATTAGAAGATGTTATTTTCTCAGTTCAAAATCTTCTAGATGTAATCTGAATGTGACTGTAAGATAGTGAGTCTTATTTTGGGCAGTAAGCCTTTTTGTATTTGAGTAGTGAGCTCTAGGAAGTGTGCTTGAATGCATGTGCATTCCCCATTTATAATACTTCTATACTTTTAATAGGGTATAATCTTGTGAATTAACCTCCACCGTGGTTTTTCCCCTAACAAGGTTTCCACGAAAAAAATCTTGGTGTTATGTGTGTTTTTGATGTGGCGATGGTTTATGCTTTCATGTTTATTTATCAGATCTAAGAATAAGTATAATAAGCATAATTTATGTAAAAATTAATTCACCCCCCTCTCAGTTGTCTTCCCTTGTGTTTCCAACAAGTTGTGTAGCTCATTTGTTGGTTCATGTGTAGAACCTATGGTAGATGATGTTGAATCTTTGATGTCTAGTACAATGTCTTCGTTATAATCACTCCCTCGTCCATATTGATGCATTATGGAAATAATAATGAAAGAATCTAATTGATATGACTATAGTAATGAAATAATCTAATGTAACAACATAAATTAAATTTTAGAAATTAAAATAGAGAATAGTTACCTTGAGTGGCCCTTGCTCAAGTTAGTGTATCTACAGAATAAACTCAAATCTAAACTCCTTGAATGAACTAAACATAACGATAAACTAAAGCATATTCATTGCATATAACTAGATTTCACAATCTAACAAGAATCTTTAGAGATATATTACTCATGAAAGAATAATAGGAAACTTAACAAAGTATTGTATTTGAAATGGAAAAACTATATCTATCAAATCATATCCACATGCTATATCTTCTCCTCAACCACCGATCCAACTATATAGGTTCAAGAAAGGTTTATGAGAATGAGGACTCAAAATAGAAAACTAAATGCAAATTATCACTTCCCTATGAAATAGAGAGTGACAAAGGCTATCTAGCCAAATTGTAATTGAAAGATGGAAGAGGACAATTAGGACTAGAACTTTGTTTCAAATGGCATAGTAGAGAAATTTATTGTGGGAACAATCACATTGGATTCCCAATCATTGCAAAATCCTTCTTCCTTCATTTGTCTTATTAAATGGTCTGGTGATTCACAATAATCCTCATTAATGAGTGCCTCCATTTCTACAACTATTGTGTTCCTATCATTCTGGAATCTCCCCTACATCTCTATTTGAAATCATTTGGTTGTGGGTTGTTCTTCCTATTTGCTACGAGTTACAATCTACTTACTTTGGATTCTTGGCTACAAGCAGTTAATTCATCTAACATATACACAATACTAATAACCATAAATTAAACATAGATCCATATTGCATTCCATACACACTCACACATTTAATAATGCAATTACCAGCATATCATAATCATATTTTCATGCTCTATGATTGTTGATTGTTGTCTCTTGTGTTGTGTGTGCTTGTGAAGTGTGGTAGGAAATTATACTTGAGTGACTTTAGCAAGTGAGCTCTGCAGCTCATCTACTAAGTCATGTGGAGGGACCTATTGTATCTGTTGTTGAATCTTTGATGTCTAGTACAATGTAATGTGTCATACATAAATAACACTCAAAATAAAATATGACATTATGAATAATAAATTAAACATAGTCAATTAGTTATTTTCCATCATAGCACCATGTTTCAAAAATAAATAATTTATATTCATTTCCAAATATCAAATTTACAAGTTACAGTGTTTGAATTAGGCCAACATCACCTCTTAGTCAACTCAAATTTGCATCATGAAGTATAAATACAATAATCAAGAATATGGAATTCCATGTGATTCATCTTCAACGCTCGCCACATCTGGTAGACAGGAACATGGTTCAGGAACTTTTCCACCCAACCACGAAGCTACACTTCCCCAAAATACTTCCTAACTTGAAGAATAATCAACCCTACATAGAATACTTAGCAAGAGATACAATATGCAAGGTGGAATCTAGTGAATGCCTAACATCTACATGAACTTATATCTACATTTAGAACATGAAATATCTATTCTGTGAAACAGCGAAGAGTTACATTATAAATATTAGACCATTCAACATAATGGACTACAATCATTTGGCTAGGCATATGTTTTATACAACTAGAATAATAGATTTTGGAAAAGAAAAACCTATACTCTCTATAACCCATTTTTGACACTTGTCCCAAAAGGTAACCTCCCACATACATAAGATAACATACATCTTATCTAAGTCACACATTATTCAAAATAATCAACTTGTTTTCTAGTAGTTTGCTAGCCAATCCTTTTTATAATAAGGTAATCAAATCGTCAACAACATAGTTTACATTTGTCTCATCTTAGCTAATTTAGTTTATATGCAATGAATTAAACTAGTTTTGATAATAAAAAAAATACATTAGACATTTAGTCACAATACATGATCCATTTTGTTAGTATGGATATAAAAACTCATGCATGACATTCAGATTTCCAACATTTCCTTTATGCAAATCTATGTATTTCATATAAAGAGAAATAACCAATTTTAAAAAAGGTATATCACATGTATGTGTAATGCATAAATGGAAGATTTATGCATGTACACATATATGGCCTTCTATAAAATAAATATGTATGTGTATACGTTCTTTGAAAAAGAAAGTTCCATTTACATACAGTTTTACACAGTTCAAGATGTCAACTTTTTGTCAAAAACATAATGAGATTCAACTAAAATTCTAGAATGTCACAAGGATGTTTACATAGAAAAAATTACATTCAATCACCATACTTTATTTTGTGTTCAATCTGGTCCTTTTGAATGATCTAATTGTTTAAAACCAAGTTAGAGAATAATTGATCAATGAATATTATGTTGGTTTGAAACTGGTTTCCACCCACTTAGTTCACTGTCAAGAGTGTCATTCTATTTTGATCAGAGGTTTTCCTAGATAATCTCATATCTTATAGTTTCAGCTCATTCTTTAAATCAAAATTTTCAAATAAATATAATGAACTTTAGTCATTCAGATTGACTTATCTTTCAATAATGTTTATGAACAAAACAACAAGAATAAAACCATTTGGATCTGATTATCCTTAAAAATACATTCTCATAGAATGGGTCGATATACAATCTATCGACCAAAATTATGTTCCTTAATGTTTAGGAAATAACAAATGCTTGATGGAAAAATCAATCATAATAGAGGCACCATAAAATTAGAAGAGATCAGTGTAAGTATAAAATTTAGCACCGATGATAACAACTTCAAATAACAATTGTGTATGCATATAAATATATATATACTTCATTTATGCACATATATACATACACATACACATCATAACAATGAATGGAGAAAAATGAATTGCATCGAAGGAATTAGCATTAGCCTGCGACCTTTTATGGTGCATTTCATAGGCCGCAACTTAGGCAACATGTCACATGAAATAGTCATTCTTAATACTTTGTATATTAGAATAATATCAATCATTCCACATCATTGTAACATTGGAATGATGAGAATTACCCATTGGAAAGCTAAGGTCGGGAACGATGTTAATCATTCGTCCAACTAAGACAATACAACATAATATTTATCAATGAGTATAAATACTCGAATGATAGCTTCATTCAGCCATCTCTAAAGCAGAACTATAGAAATCACTATAAAAATGGGTATGGAAATATATATTCATATGAACGGTAGCATAATTCATCAAAGGAAAGGTAACTTTAGTCACTTCGTGCAATTATACAGAATGATAAAAGTCATTCTTTCAAAAACATTATACCTGAAAAAAATAATCGTTCATCAGGTTAACATTAAAAAGTGAAAATGATCACCATTTACAGTGATCATGGGTAAAATCGATACCCTACCCAAAGAAAAAAAGCATCGTATCTATGTGGCTCTTTAGCCCAAACATGCAAATGGATTGACACTGTTGTAGAGATGACTCCACAATGGGAGTTTTCTAAATACATTGGATCCTCTTAAAAGTAAATAATAGAGGAATAAATTACATTGGTTATGACCACCCATAGGGTGGTAATAAGAAAATAAGACCCAACTATGGTAAGAACAAGTTAGACTAGATCAAACTATTGTATGGTTGACATGAAAGTATGAAAAATAATAGTTGTTTCTACCCACTTTACATAATGAAAAATGAGGGTATCTGGGTTGACATAAACAAATACAGGTTTGATAAACCTATTTTCCAGAGATAAGAAAGTAATGATTTACACAAGCCTTGATGAAAATGAATACAAGTCATTCAATCTCTTAGTTTAGATTCAAATCAGTAACATATAAACCATCCATTTTCATAGAAGGAAACAACATAAAAACAAAATTTGAGGTTTGAATTACCTCCTCCTTGCTATATAAGTCAATAATTTTTTACCCTAATGAATGTTAAAGGCTCCTTTCACAGGGTTTGTGGCTGCCTCATTTTCCTCTTTCCCCAAAATCTTCTCTTCTTTTCTTTCCAAGATCTTCACACCTTCCAAAAGCCTCTGACCAAGATTTTTCTACATTTTCTAAAATTGGAGGTGGTGGCCTTAACTCTCCCATTTCCTCCTCTCTATTCACTGCCCACTCCTCCATGCTTATTTAGAATAAAAATACCTTTCCATGATATGGCAGTTATGTTATAGTGCTATTAAGTGTACTAATATTTTTCCAAGGTGCTTGAATTTCACATATATGGATTTTAAATTCAAATATAAGTAGACAATTTTTGCCACAATAATACACATAAATATATTCATCGCTCATGTGAGGATAATTATTCCTAATTTCAATACAATTGTTCTATTCAATAACATTTAATATGGACATAACAATCATATCTCCATGCCATTGTTATTGTGACTTTAGCATCAAATGAACAAGGTAAAGAAAATGTTCCAATAAATTTGTTTCCATACGCTTACCAAATTAATCATTTACACATTTCACACCGGAAGAAATGTTAGCTACCAAATTGAAAATACAATGAAAATGCTATTTTTTTTTCAATGGTGTGTGCATGTTCCAGATTCCATCAAGCTTACCATTCATCATTTGGCTAAATATTCCTACCTCAACTATGTTCTCGGTCTTCAACATGTTCCTGCATTCACACACTTGCACTTGCAGAGTTTCATTAGTAACCCTTAATCAATGCTCGAAAAGAAAAGATTCCATTTCACATTATAATTTTCATCTTTCATATTCAATCATAATAACATAAATATATTTCAAATGCCATTGAAATCTTAAATTTATCACAAGCCAACTGATAAATTTCATTTTCTATAATTACTAAAAGAACTTAACACTATTAAATGCAAGCAAAATTTTGAGACATGACGTACAATGTATTTGTAAGAGTCACTCTCTTGTCCATATTGGTGCATTAAGGAAAGAATAAATTCATCCTTCTACATTGGCTTCTTAGAAAGTTTCAATATATGTCCATTAACAACCAATGAGAATCTGAATGCATCGATCGTCTACAACTGTACTACACCATTTGGGAATACTTTATCTCATAGGCACCTAACCATCTTGTTTGTAACTACCCCCCTTTATATTCTTTATACCTTGAGTCATAGAGCAAAGCCCAATCACCTACACTAAATTCCTTAGTTTTGATGAACTGATCATGACATCTTATTCTCTATTTTTGAATAACCTCAGTGTGGTATTTCCATCCTTATTTCATTTAATGTATTCAAATTGTGTAATCTCTCCTTTTGTGTTGTTGTTAAGTCAAGTCCTAGCTTTACTACTTTCCTTAATGTTTTTTATTCAAATTCAATAGGAAGTACTACTATTTTTCCATACACCAACTCATATGGTTAAGCATTGTTGTAGTCTTCCAAGTTATCCTGTTTTGGTCAAAATGTTCTCAATTTCCCTATTTATTACTTGCTTCTACCCATTGGCTTGAGTGTGGTAGGGTGCTGACTTCCTATGCCCGATCTTATATTCTTTTACCAATTTATTGATCAATTTTGATGTAAACTAGGGACCTTGATCTATGACAATTTCTCTTGGTACTCCATACCTTGTAAATATATGTTCATATTGAAATTTTTCCACATTTCCATTTCTTGAAAATTGCAATTCTTTAACTTCTACCCACTTTGTTAGATAATCTATGCAAACTAATATATACTCCTTGTTGTTTGATGTTGGTGATATTGGGCCAATAAATTCTAGCCCCAATTTATCAAATGGTGCTAGTGCTAATTATGGTTGCAAAGGCATCTCATCCTTTTTAGTTGGCTTTCCCATTCTTTGACACATATCACAACTCCTAGTATATTTCATCGCATCCTTATGGAGAGTAGGTCAGTAATAGCTAGTGTTGAGAATCTTGAGTGCATTCCTCTTTGTTGCAAAGTGTCACCCAAAGGTTTCATCATGGAAATATTTGAGGATATCATAGACCTCATCTTCTCTGATGCATTTTCTCATAATGTTATATGGGATTATATAGAATAAATAACCAACTATCCAAGAGTAGGGAATTTTTTTTGTACAAACTGTCTCTTTTCTCTAGGGAGAAATGAGGTGGTATCTATCATGCTACTAGATAGTTGGCAATATCAACAAACCAAGGTGTGTCTAAAGATAAAAAAAATCTGGAAAAGAATCATCAACAACATATTTTTCTAATTGAGTTGGTAGTTTGGATAGAAAATCTACCACTACATTTGCTTTACCTGGCTTTATCCACTATTACTGATGTCTAATTCTTGAAGTAATAAAACCATTAGACAAGCCTACCACAAAAATAGTTTATTCATTAGATACCTTATTGTTGTGTGATCAGTGTGGATGAATACTGGATACCCTATGATGTAGTGTTAAACTTGTTGATTGCATATACAACTGCCAAAATCTCTTTTTTTGTTACTATGTAATTGAGTTATGCCCCTTGTAGGCACTTGCTAATGTAATAAATGTCACACTCTTTATTACCTTCCTTCTGACCAAGCACTTCTCCTATAGAAAAATCATAAGCATCTATATGTATGTGGAAATGCAAGGTCCAATTTGGTTCTATCAAGATAGGTGTTTTGGTTAATGTTGTCTTGAGTGTTTTAAAAGAGTGTTGACATTCTTTTGTCCACTCAAATTCTACACTCTTTTGTGAGTAAAATAAATAAATGGGTTACAAGTTTGCTAAAGTCCTATATGAATATCCTATAGTATCCAACATGTCTTTGTTTTTGGGGTACAAGGATTGTTGAGATTACTTCAGTTTTATTTGGATCCACTTGAATTTCATCCTTTGACACAAAATATCCTAGCACAATCCCTTGGGTCATCATCATGAAACATTTCTCATGAATCAGGTATAAATTATGTTCTTGACACCTTTTTAAGACCTTCTCTAGGTTATTAAGTGCTTCACCATATGTGTCCCCATAATTTTTGAAATCATCCATGTATATTTCCATGGAGTCATGTGTAAAATCTAAGAATATACTCAGCGCTACCTTATGGAAAGTGGTTGGAGCATTACATAGGCCAAATGGATGGAAAAAATAAGCACATGTGCCCCAAGGGAATGTGAAGTTTGTTTTATCCTAGTCCTCTAGAGCTATTCTAATTTTATTATAGCCACTGAATTCATCTCGAAAGGAGAAGTACCTTCTACCTGCTAGGGAGTCATGCACTTGATCAATGAATGGTAGTGGAAAGTGGTCTTTTCTAGTGGCTGGATTTAATTATCTATAATCCACACACACTCTCCAATTTCCTCCTTTCTTTGGGAAAATTACTAGAGGTGGCACCCATTGACTATCAGAAATAGGAGAAATGAAGCCTACATCAAGCAATTTTTGTAACTCTATTTTGACTGTCTCTTTGTGTAGGGTTCATTCTCCTTTAGGGTTTCCTTATTGGTTTGAAACCATCATTAATGTATATCTTATGTATACACAAGTCTGGACCAATCCCCTTCATGTCATGGTAATCCTATGCAAAGGATGTTGCATGTTCCTTCAACACAATGGTCAGGGAGGTTTGTTGTTCAAAAGTTAATTCACTGCTAACATTCAACGTTTTACTTGGCATGATTTCTAAATTCTTGGATGTTGTTTGAATGAATGAAAGGTAAAGTACTATATGTTTAGGACACATTTTTGTTGTAGAAAAGTATTAAAAAATTGGGATATTTACTCGAATGAACTGGTAAGGATAACATTTTGCAGAGGATCTTGTAGACATGTCAAAAAGTCCTATTGTTGCGGGTCCCTACAATAATTATTTTGTATGATGTGTGTTATTAAATTATTTTCATCTTGGTTTTTAAAAAAATGGTTGTGCTAAATATTCATGAGAGTTTGTAAGGAGTACTGGTCTTCCTCATCTAGGGTAGGAAAAATGGTCTACTCTAAGTTTGCATGAGGTTGGGTTGGTGGATAAAGGACTAATTTCTTAGTCATATTCCCATTTGAGATAATCATATTTCCAGACCTACAACCTATAAATGCATTTGTTGTTGCTAACCATGGTCTTCCTAGAATGAGGGGCAACCTACAAGGTTAGCCTTTGGTTGCAATATCATGAAATCCATAGGGTACTCCCATGAATCCAATATTATGACCAAGCCTTCAATGATGCCCTCAGGTTTAACTGTTGACTTATCTGCCAACTATAGGAAAGTGGGTTTATGTTTGATGTCTATTAACTGTAATAGTTGCATTGTTTCCTTGGTTATCACATTAATAGCTACTGCCAAGTCAATCAAGGTATCTTTAATGAGAGTTCCATTTATCCTTACATCCACTATAGGACTCCCAAGATCTACATACTTGGGGACAATTATGTTCCCAACATAATTTCTCCAAGTTTCCCTAAAACATGAACAGTCTGAGGGTCTTTTCTTTTCCTTCTTGGATTTTTAAGGGAATTTTCTCTCACTTTTTTAGTGTATATTGGAATCTCCTTGATGGCTTGTATGAGGGATATATTTATACCCACATCCTTAAGTTTTCCCAACAGGTCAGTTTTAGCTTGTTTTTGATGTCTTTGAATAGCTAATCTTTTAAAGAATGGAGGCTCTAAAATTGAATTACTTTGGTTAACTTGATTTGACTCAGGCTTCATAGGTGGGTTTTCCAAGGTCTCTATTGAGGGTTCCTCATCTACCAACTTAGTGGTTTGAGGGGATGAAGGCCTAGTCAAATTTTTCCCTGATCTAAGGTGGACATCACTCACCTCTACCCCATAAGTAGGGTATTGAATAGCCTTGTTATTATAGGCCTATTCAATAGGATTTTTATTTGGGTTAGGTGTAGGTTGGACTAGAAGTTGAGGTGCTCTAGGTGGCTGAGGTGATGGATTTATTGGATTTGGCATGATAGTTTTCTATTGTGGCTACAAAGGTTATTGTGGCTGTTGAAATTCATGTTTTGGTTTTGCCATTGTTGGATTTTTTTGCATTAAGGTTGCCATTGGTTTTTTTGTAGTGGCCATTGGGAGTTGCAGTTGGATCATTAATAGTTTTTTTGTGGCCACATGTTTTCTTGTTTCTACCTCTAGTTTGGTTGAGGATTTTTCCATTGATTTTGTGTATTTTCCTAAGGTTGAGAGCTCCAACTAGAGAAATTTTGATTGTTAAATAGAAATGGCATATTATAATTCAAAGGATCTTGAGGCATACCTTGTCTTGGCTTCTATGGTTTCCTTTAATAAATGTATAAAAAATTTCCATCTTCACCTTCCAATGCTTGAAAGTCTACTTTCCTTGTTCTATCCTCAAAAATACTTGCACTCTTCGTACTTGTAATTAGCTTTTCTCTATCTACAATTAGGGCATTATTCAATAAGGATTGCCTCTACCTCTTCTTGCATCTTCTTCACATGTAGAGTGTCCAATTATGTAGCTAAATTACTTATGATATCTTCTTTCATGTTTGATAGTAGGTTACTTCTAGATACTCCATTAGATGTCTTGATGATGGAAGACGTTCTATCTCCTCTGACGTTCTTTGTGTAAGACCTTGAATAATTTTTGTATGCCTTGCAGATCTCCTCAAATGGTTCTTGAGAAATATATCCTACCCTAATGAGATTAGGTGCATCCATACAATCCTCATTAATCCCTCTTAATAATATTAGCTTTAGAGACTCATTAGAGAGCCTATTTTGGTGGAATTTCTTAAGGAAAAACTAGAATCTTTCCATGTAGTCTTCCAAAGATTCATCCTCCTTTTGAGATATCCTAAAAATATCTTCTCTTCTTTTGTCAATTCCTCTGCAGTCATCCTGGTACTTCTCCAGGAATTTTGTCTTCATAGTACTCTAATCATGAACATCTCTTCCCAAACCCATAAACCATCTTAAAGTAGCATACTTCAAGGTTATATAATAAATTACATAACCTTATTAGAAATTACTTGTTGAACAATATTGAAGGTGTTTTTGAGCAACTCATATCTCAACATTATGTTGTCTAATACAAAAGTATCCTCCTTGTGGCCCTATCTACCATACTACTAAAAAAATGGATCATCTATTGTCGTGTGTGTATCCTTAGCATCATTTGACCCATAGTCACTAATAAATCCTGTTGAACAGCCAAAATATTGAGAGGGGGGTGAATCGGTATTCTCTTAAACCATTCAAACATTATTAAACATCCAATGACTAATACATATTCAACTACAGTAAGGAATGAAAGCATGAAAACATCCACAACATCACATAACACATGAATACCAAGATTTTTACATGGAAAACCTAAAATGGGAAAAACCACGGTGAGGGTCAGCTCACAATATGTAATAACCAGTTATAGTATATTATAGAAATGCTCACTACAGGTAGACTCACTATCCATAAAGAAAAATATAGAAGAGAGATGTTGGATCATAGCCTATTTTGAACTACTACAATTGCATCTCATGTATGCATGAATTATAGTTTCGTTGAAGCACAATAACAAACTTTATCTGATTTTGATTCAACACTCTACCTCGCTCTTCATTTGCACAATTTTGATCTTCAACTTCACACTACTCTACTCATATTCACATCACACCCAATACATTTCACATTAATTACTCAAAATACCAAAAAAAAAATCAACATATATATCCACATCAAGTATAACATCAATTAGGTCAACCTAATTAGATGTAATACCCAAAATATAACTTGTTAGCTCCAAAACTTATCATCCATAACAAATTCCATAATACAAATCTCAAAAAACCTTAAGATAGTTCAACATAGACCTATAATAGAACTAATACAAGATAGCAAAACATATTTGTCCTTTACATACCTTCAAACATATTAGGTTGGCTTCACATAAGACCTAAATACAAAAACCTTCATCTATGTATCCACATCTCAACACATGGACCTCAAAACTTGATACCATCTGGAATCCATGCTCAACTAGCATTTGAAAACTTGTCTTCAACATCACAAGGCCAAAAACTCATTCGTGGAGAAGTGTGGAATCTCCCAAACAGACACACTGTACATATAGCAACTAAAATATGCCAAGCCAAACTCTGTTACTCATATCTCTCAAACTATTTGTCCAATAAATATGAAATATTGAAATTAGGTTAATCTAAAATCCACCAAATTAATGTTAGAAGAGCAGAGTGTAATCTTTATTTTTGGATTGGTGTGGACCCAAAAATTGATGCACTGTAAAATTGTAACATTGAAAATTTCTATGCAACTGATCTTTTTAGACCAACTCAACCTACACAAATTCCTTCCTCAACACCTCAAAAAACCTGTTAGGATTAATCAAGATGATCTACAACAATGTTGAGATCAATGAAAACAATGCATCACTATGTTATGTTCCTTCCATGCTCATGTTACCAAACAAAATCATCAATGAAAAACTTCAACAATATCTCCAAACTTCCGAAAATCTCCCCCTTTTTCATTGATGTCAACATGCCAAAAACTCCAAAAATACTCCCCCTTTGACATCAAGGGTAAAGGGTTCCTACACAAAATATTATGACTCTTACTAGAACTCCCCCAAAAATATGTAGTCATATATACATTTGGGAAAATAATGAATTGACTCCCCTTGAGTAATGTATCAGTTGAAAAACCAAAAAGGTACTTAAAAACTATTCTATATGGTCCCCATATGTACAAGTAGTTTGAACAAAGATATTGAAAAATGCATAAAATAATAAAAGATAATTCAATAGGAGGTGGTTGATGCCTACAAATTCTTCAAGTGATCTTCTCAGGATTTCCTTACTTGTTCACATTCATGCTTGGCCTCCACAAGCAGCCTATTCTGCATTTCAAGCTCAAGCAATAATTCATCTCCCTCTTTCGAAGTAGCAAGTACAATATTCATATTATTAGCCTTATCACTACTAAGAAGAGCTCTTGAAATAAGTACCAGTTTGGGGTTGACTAGATCCCTTACCTCTTCAAACTATAATATGATATGTCCTTTCTAATTTTGGAGTTGGAAGAACTTCTTGTGCATTTCTTCAATTGTTTTCCTTGTCTCTCTAGTGAGGTCAACAACTAGATCATATGCACTAGAGACAACATTGATTTGGGACTCAATGGAGTCCATATGCTTTCTTATGCTTTGTGTGGCCCTGGGCCACTTCATACTGTACTGGTATAGTGCCTTAGCCTCTTCAACACACACTTTTGCATCCTTCAGCAATTCAAAGAACTTTTTATGTGAAATTGCAAATTTCTTTGTCATCTCTAGCATCTTCTTATCACTTAACCTTTTCTCCACTTATTTCTTATCTTCCTCGTTTAGACCAGATGCATAAGTTTTGAAAGAATCAATTAGCAGTTTTAAATTTTTCATATTGGAGAGGGTGGTGTCAATCTTTGATCTAGGTATGGTCTCTTGCAATATCTTAACTGCTTCTTCCATTAGCTCTCCACTTTTCTAGTTTGTTTCTATTATTTCCTTTCTTGTTGACATGTGGAACAAGTCTCCTAATTGAAGCTTGTGGATGGGAGATATCTTGTCCAAATCCACATTTCCTTGTTGCATCGATAGTTGTAGCAATTAGTAGGATACAACAGGTTGAAATTTACCTTGCAAGCTCAAAATATTATTCAAGGAATCCCCGAAGGATTTGAAAGATTCACTGGAAGCCTTAGCAACTTCCACAACCTTTCCCTTTTCCTTTAAAAGATTTCTAGAGTCAACTAATTTTTATTTTTTGTATCTCTAGATGCATCATTATCCTTGATTTCATCTTCTTCATGCTCTTTTTTTTCTTCTTCATTCTCTGTGTCATTATTTTTATCAACTTTTTTGGTGTTCTCTTCCTCTGCAATATTTTTTAGTTTTTTTCAAAGGAGTAACTTCATAATTTTGTACAAGAGGAGTGGTGACATTTTCCTTTGCAATTTCTTCTCTGATCATTGCATCCTTGTCATCTTCGCTTTCCATATCCTCCACTTCCGAAGGAGTATTATCCTATGAAACTTCCTCATTTGTATCCTTCTCATGTTGAGAATCATCAATTTTCACTTCTTCCTCTGTATTTTGTTCTAAAGTAGTGGTATCATCATTCACTGAATCTAATCAGGTAATATTTGCACAATCTCCTCTAGTTTATCATTGATCTCTTTTTGGATCCTTTCTAGATCACCTTTGTCCTTTCCAATAAGGGTTCTAACTCTTTGTTTGGTTCTCAGATCCTTACTGTATATGGTAGCCAATGTGTCTTTGTCATCTTTAGAAAGTGGAGCGCCAAGTCTTTCCAAGGCTTAATCCTTAAGCTTCTCATGCTCCTGTATTTCCTCTTGTCTTCTCTTCAACAAAATGTTCCATAAATCATCAAGAATATCCTTCTTGATATTCCACATTTCAACTTCAAGCACAACAATATACTTGATTATGACTTCAATGATGGTGGCCTTATCCACCTCATCCACATCTTTATACAAATAAATTGTCTCCTTCAAAATTTAATATTGTAGAATACTATTAAATAGTGCCTCAAGTTTCATTTGGGAGTGAGGCCTTACTAGTTCAACTTGTTTCTTCTTTTTTACTTTAAGTGAAGTATTCTTTGTTTCCTTTTCTTTCTTCTCTGGAGAAGCCTTCTTGGCTTTCTTCTTCTTTTCCCTTGTGTGAATTTTGAATACTTCTTTCTCCTTTTCTATCTCTTCTTCAATTTTGATGTCAATGACATCATTTCTTTTCCTCTCTCCACTAGCTTCACCTTGTGAAGCTTCATTTCTTCCTCTCCAGACCAACTGTGGTCCTTCTTCTCCCAGCTCTTCCTCTTCTTCAACAACATTGACACTAATACCCTTATTTCTTGTAGACTTTTATTTTATTCTTCTCTTGTTTGGGGATGTAGTAGGTGCGATGGTGGTAGTTTTCTTCTTCTCTACCTTGGTGGCATACACAATTGGTGGGGATTTCTCCCTTACCGAAGGACTAGTGGTAGAATTCATTTTCTCTCATACAGTAGGTAAAGCATCAAAGAACTTCTGAATAGATGGTGGTGTGGTATTTGTTCTACCTAATCTCCAAGGTACCCAAATATTTTCCAACACTCATATCTTCTCTAGATATTTTCCTAGCATACTGCACCTCCTCCTTAGAAATTCCCATTTCTTTTGCATATACATCCACCATAGCATCAACATTCTTCTTGATTTGTGGTTCTTTTTGTTTCATGTGGAATTCCATGGACTTTTCTTCATAAGCCCCATACCATGGTTTTGATTCATCCTTCAGGCTCTTCAATAGAATATCAACATAGCCAATAAGATCTAACTCTATCACTTCATAGCCTAATTCAAGAACCCAAATAGATGATAGATAGGGGTCATTTCTATCACAATTCCCTAATCATTTAATCTTTATTTTTCAACCCAAGGGTGTCTAAAGCTATATGTGGCAATATTTGGATTAGTTTTGGGGGGTTTTTTGTAGGTCCGCCTTATCAGGAGTGGTTCAAAGTTGTTACTTCCTTATCAAAAGTGGCTCTATGCTACTCTACACTATTCTTCTAACGTGTTTCTTACTTAACTTATTCTAAAGCTTTAAACTAGAATTACTTCAAAAGAGAAAATGTGAAGAGATAGGTCATATTCGAAGCTAAATCAAATTGTGAGAATGGAGGATTAATTTAATCTAATTTTCAAGAAAATAAGAATCTAACATTTACTCAAATTCAAGATCTAACTAATGGATAGAATTTAAATCTAATTTTAAAAAAATCTACACCAATCCTCATTCGTCCAATCCAACAAGTAATAATTCCAGCTCTACTCATATTCCATTAAAAACATAATCATTTATCAATGTTGAACTAACTATCTTAACTGCAATCTAATTAACTAGAAAGTAAACTAAAAGGGTTCTAATTCATTAACACAGTAATCAAAATAAGATTTCAATGATAGATTTGAGATTTATTCTAACATTAAACTGATGAAATGATTTCAATTTAAAGCAAGAATGAAGATGAGCTATTTAACTGACAAGATCACCTTCCTTCAGGAGAGCGGTCCCTGCTCTACCTCTAGAGGGATTTGAACATAGATATGATCAACTTCTTCTTTTATTCCATCAAATTTACCCAAAGAGGGACGAAAGTACAAGGTTTCAACAAAGAACTAAGAAAATGAAAATCATAAACTAATACATCTACTGTCGAACTAACTTGAGACTGGATATAAATATCCTCTTATTTGAAAATAGGGGAAAGCATGAAATTAAACTAACTCTAGTCTATTAAAGATATACTGGAGTGCAAGAAAAATAATCATGGAGATCTCATGATCATCTTCAATTGATGTCGAATAGAACTTCAGAGCTAGAATACGTGCTTAGCTGGAATTGTTGTTTAGTTGACAGGCAACTTGGTCAAAGATGCTAAGTTGGGAAAGGTTAGCCACCAATCTCATTTGAATGGGAAATAGTTAGCACTTCATCTATTATATAAATACTCTTCTAGTTATGTGTTAAATACACACAATCATGAAACAATCACACATTAAATACCATTAAATTATGCATTCATAGGAAATAATCCTTTATATAAAAGTATTTATATTCTAAGTCTTCATACATAATTAAGCCCATAAATGAAGCATATAAAAGGTAATATCATCAGTTTTTAAACCAAACATAAAGTATCAAGTGTTAAATTTAGAAAATATATGAGGTCCTTGTGAGGCCTCATCATCCTCCCCTTCCTACTCTTAACCATATCCTCATGGTTACATATTGATGACATCAGGGATGTCCTTGTTGAGTGTTTATATCCATAAAGCATAGCCAAAGACTCCCCCTCTATATTCTTTTGCTGACTTGTGTATCTTGGTGAAGCCACAGTTATGTTCTAGTTTCTCATACCAAGATTTCAATAATTCAGCTAGTATTTTGTCTGGTACATTGATTTTTGGTGTGGGCATGATGATGATAGGGATCCTAAATCTCATGCCAATCCAAAATTCCTATTGTTGGTGTATCAAAATGATTACTTGTCTTACCCTGGTCAAACTCCATTTGATGTTATTTGGGTTGATGGGCTCTCTTCTCTTTAGTGGATCTAGAATCGAGTTAAATCTCTCAATGCATGCTTGGAGAGCCACTGGTGTTAATGTTCCTTCCACATTTTGGAAGCATGTTATACTCTTCAATAAATTAGCTTATAAATAGGCACAACATCATTGAGCCTAGCCACTGATCTAAATTTCTTAATATACTCCATTGCATCAAGTGTCTCTCCCCTCATTGGTAGGCCATACCTTTTTTGGGTATCTCTGTATTCTTCCATTCTCTTTCTCCATTCTATTTGATTCTGTAACAAAGAGAAAAATGACTTGAACTGTAGCTCCCCAAAATAAATGTTAAGAATTGAGTCTTTTAAAAGGTGCAAGACAACTAAGAGGGGGGGTGAATCAGTTGTCATCAAATTAAAACATAAAAAATCCAAATACTTATCAACTTTACATACACACTATTATGTTATTAAGTATGAACATGAAATGCAGATAATAGAAAGTAAAATAAACACAATGAACACCAGATTTTACTTGGAAAACCCAATAAGGGAAAAACCATAGTGAGGATTAACTCACAATATAAATTAGTTCCAAAACCAAATATATAAGGCTCACTGTCTAGAATAGGACTCACTGTCCAGATACAAAAGCTCACTACTTACGCAAGAAGGCTCACTACCTACAAAAGGATTACAAAACAAAATTGGCTTCACAACCTAAATGAATTGATGTGAGTGCACCTAACAAGTGTTGATACTGTTCCAGTGATGCTCAATAGACTGACTTAACACACTTCATCATTTTTGCATTTCTTCACATTCACATTAGTGTCATTCCTCACTCTCTTTTTTCTTCTCTACTTCATCTCAATCTTCAAAACTATCCAACATATATACTCGATCCATCCGCAAGAATTAATTAGGTTGGCCTAATTAGATGCAATCCTTGTTTACCAAAAACACCAACTGTCAGCTTTAGGCATTCACAAAATATTTCTAGATAATAAATCAAAATGTGTAGCACACTTTATCATGTTGGCTTAGACCTAAGATAGGTCGCACATATATCCGCACAAAAATTAATTCACCATATCACCAATTATCCATGAAGTTGGCCAAAGATAGGCTTAATAGAAAAATGCAATCAATAGACAGATATCGATACACCATACGAGCACTAGAGCATGAGAGATTTTGAATGTACATGCTTTCAATATCCATAGACTATTTCCCAAAACTGCAAGTAGCAACTATCAACTGCAGAGGATTGTGGACCAAAATACCGAAGGATGTAAACTGTATACCGATTCAGATACCGGATCAAACACTGACTTAGTCTTGCATTCACAACTTGTATAACATGGTGACATCATGACAACACAAAACTGTATAGTTAGCCATTCTTCTTCATTCTTCCAACAAAGTCATCAATATCACCCATGAGGAAAGCATGTTGGTAGAATTCACACATTTGATTCTGAACATTTGGATGACTATTGAAATATGATTGAAGAAAAGCATTATCAATCTAGAAATCTAGAGGTCTTTTCAATACTAGTTGGTTTAATTTCCACTTCAAAAACATCTCCCTAAGGAACAAACCATACATCCCTAAAGGTTTCTTGGTTGCTACAAGTGCAAAGGAAATATCCACAACTTCAGTTAGTCTACTTTCTGCTTCATCTTTTTCTTTAGTAATTTCTTCTATTTTATGTTGAAGTTGTTATTGAGTTGTTTATACTTCATAGCATTAAGTGAAAGATACCTTGGCCTTGCGACCTTTTCCTTGGGTTTTTCCTCTAGTGGAGGTAAATAGAGTAACCCAAAAGGTGGACATACAATCTGCTTTGGTTCTATTGTTTCAGGAGTTGTTTGTTGCCTTCTTTCCATTTCTTTTTTTAACCCTTGAATTTCACTGTCTTTTTGTTCACATTGCTCATTCATCTTAGCTAGATCTTATTTTACATTTTCCAATTGTGTAAACAACTGGGTTGTGTCCTATTGCATTTGTGACCTCAATTTTTCCATTTTAGTTTCAAATTTTGACATCTCTTCATCTCTTTGTTTCAATTTCATTTCCAATATCATATTTTGCATTTTAAATTCTTCTACTTCTCTCTCCAACCTTGATAATTTCAATGTAAATTGAATTTGTGTTTCTTCTTCTTTTCTCTTATTTAAATCACTATATATTTCTTCTGGTTGTTCCATGGGTTGTTTTCCTTCTTTGTGGACAAATATTTCTTCCATTTGTCTACTAAATTGAGTTGGGGAACTAAAAACATTAGGAATTTGGACTTCAACTTCTTTTTCTCCCACAGGAGATTCTTGAGGAGCAAAAGGCTCCCTTCATGAACAATAGGGCTTGGAATAAATGTTTCCTTAACGGGGGAACTAGAGAATAACCCTGGGGAGTAGTTCTTTGGTGATTGAGAATCTCCTTTTTCTTTTTTGGCCTCATCTACCTCAAATTTTTCAACTTGAATTATGGGAGGAGATTTGTGAGCTTTTCTCTTCCTTCCTCTTTTTAATTTCTTTTCCTCCTCAAGTTTTTCTAATTTTTCGACCTATTTTCCCTTTTTCAAATTTTCCTCCTTTCTAGTTCCCTTTTTCCTTTTAGGGCTTTCTTTTTCAGTTTCAGTCTCTTTTGAGGTTTTTTATCTCCTTTACTTTCCTTTTCTTGGAAGGTGTTGTTTCCTCAAGGTCTTGTTTTCTAGGATTTCCTACATATTTTCCCTAATTTCTTTCAAGCTCTTCCCTTTCTCTATTTTTAGAGTTCTAGTTATGGGGGTTTTATATTTCCCCGAAGTTTCACCCTTAATGTGCATAAAAAATTGCCACCATTCTTCTTCACCATTAGGTTTTTGCATGAAATGATGCTTAACAATTAAGTGCATTAGACCACGATGCATAATCCTACTTTCTTTGTCTTTACACCTCATTTCCATGTCACTAATTTGTGAAAACAAGAATGTAGGTAAATTTACCCTTCCCTCTAGTTTAGCTTTCCCATGGCGAACATGAATCAAAAATTGTAGAGCTGGTCCCAACACTGTAGCATATTGGACATTGCAAGTAAAATATTTCATCAAGCAGTGAACAATTGACAACCAGGGCTCCTAAATACTTCTCCTATCATTGCCCTTGTTTTTACCCTTGTGAATTTGAAATATAGGAAAAGGTTCTGGGTCAACATGAAACATTTCAAGAAGCTCTTTTAAGTCATATTGAACTCTTTTCACAATTTCTCCCTTAGTTGGAATCCTAGATAATACTCTTATAATAACTGTGGAGACTTCAATTAGTTCTCCTCTCACAATAGTGAAGCTAAGGTAGAAATTCCTTACAAATTCCTTAATTATATCCCATTGATACACTTCATATTTGAGTATAAGTTCCAACTAGCCCGCTTGTTGTAACCACCTTCTAGTTTCATTGTCAATGATGGCTTCCTTCGGTTCATCCATTCTTTTATAGCCCATTTTTTCTGACTAAGAATTTGAAAAATTCAAGAACAATCTTCAGTTAGGAGAGAATGCAGAAAAACAATATGACATAAATGATAACAAATCTTTTCTCTTTGCTTAATGAATTTAAAATAGCTCATAGTTGTTTCTCAACATTAAATGTCATTTACTCACCATTATGTTCAGTTTAAACCAAAGTACACTTTGCACTCCTGAAATTTCTTGCCACCCAAAATTGTTTTAAAACTTACCGATGAAAGGTGGCAACCAATCTTGTTGTATAGTTAAATTTTTCTTTTAAACATCACTTCACAATCATTACTTGAAAATTGAGCAAGTAATGTCACCTCATATTTAAACTGCTTAATAAATTACACTTGGCTTTTAACATGATGATATGACTTTAATAACCACTTTATGACACATAATTTAATGCATTTACGCTTTCGAAAATAAATACATCATATAAACACTTTCCTCTCATGTGAAATGACATCGATGTTGACAGATGGTATATGTGATGTTAGAGCATTCCAAAATAATCTTCGCAACTTTCGAAAATGATCAGATGCATTAAATGCATTTAATTGTCAGATTATAAAGTACATTTAATCACAGTTAATAAATGTAATGCTTTTCGCTCATATCCAACATGTTGGCTCAACCCTTGTGGGATCCCACTTTTCTCCACATGTTATTTCACACCATGAAAATCTAGAATATTTAATGAACCTATACTTGCACAGTAAACAAAAAAGTTAGCAAAAATAATGAAGCTAAAAGCTTCCAATGATGCATGAATTTCTCTTCCCGCTCTTGAATTTCATGGGTTGTATCATCCATCAACTAATTATTAATAATTTAGAGAAATCAAAAGTCTTCTTCTCAAGATCTTCTTTCAATACTAAGAACAACCGATCAGGAGTAATCAGGAGCTATCAAGAGTTGAATTATCTTTTATGTTTAATCAAATATTTCATCAAGGAATCGATTTCCAAGTTGATCAGGAGCCATCAAGATATCTCTGATTTAGTAAAGAGCACTCAGAATATTTCCAAATCTGTACCTGCAAGAGACAAGTAGGTTAGGATTTTTTTTTTTGGATAATTTTTTGAAGGTAAACCGCCATTTCTGGTTTTCAATTTACCTTCTTTATTCATGGAAACTAAATAATATTTAAGCACAAGACACTTCACCTAAAGAAGAGAAATCTTCCTTAGTAAAATGTTCTATCCTTGATTGAAGTTTAGTTGTAAATTTTTCTTTTGATGTTGGTTTATGATAAAGCCTAATCCTATGTCCATTTACTAGCATTCTCCTCCTTTCTCCATCAATAGGTACTAACTAGATAGCTCCATTATCAAAAACTTCCTTAATCTCATATGGTCCAAGCCATCTAGTATGCAATTTTCCTTTGAATTCCTGAAATTATGAATCAAACAATAATGCCCAATCTCCTACAATAAATTGTTTACTACAAATATTCTTGTCATGCAATTATTTCCTTTGATTTTGAATGATCTTTGTTTGATGTAAGTCTTCCATCCTCATTTCATCTAATCTATTCAATTGCAACATTCTACTTTTCTATGCTTCAGTCAAATCTATACCCACCTTTAAAGTCGTTCTAAGTGTCTCAAGTTCAAATTCTATAGTAAGAATAGGTGTCTTCCCATAAACTAATTCATATGGAGAAAACCCTGTGATTGTTTTCCATGTTGTGTTGTATTCCCAAACAGCTTCTATCAATCTATCAAACCAATCACTCTTTTGATATGAAACTATTTTTGTGAGTGTATTCTCCAGTTCTCTATTAGTCACCTCTACCTGCCCATTCTCTTGAGGATGGTATGGTGATGAATTTCTATGTTGAACTTGATATCTTTGAATAAATGCTTGAAGCATTAAAGACATAAATTATGGCCCTTGATCTGATACAAGTGTTCTAGGAACTCCATACCTCTGTAAGATGTTTTGTATAAGAAACTTGCAAATCTTTCTTCTTTAGCAGTTGGTAACGCTTTGACCTCCGCCCATTTAGTAACATAATCAGTACATACAAGGTTGTAATGATTTCCTTTTCATGGTGGATCTATAGGACCAACAAAATCAATTCCCCAATTCTCAAATGGTTCCAGGGAAACTTGTGTTTGAAGTGTAATTTTTGTACATGTAGGTTTTCCCATTCTATAACATTGGTCACAATGTTCGATGTAGTGAGTTGCATCCCTAGTCATTGTTGGACAGAAATAGCATGCTCCCAGATTCTTATGTACTATTCTCATTGTGGAATAATGTCCTGCACCTAGATCATCATGGCATGCCTTCAAGATATCATAAACATCTATTTCTTGTACACATCTTCTCATGACATGATTTGGACTCATCTTAAACAACAAACCATTAATCCATTCAAACCTAGAACTTTCTCTAACTAATCTCTTTTGCTACTTAGATGAAAAGTAAGGATATTTCCCAGTTACTAAATAATTAGCAATATCAGCAAACCAAGGTGATTGAATTGATATAGAAAATAGGTGTTCATCAGGAAATGCATCTTCAATTGGTTCATTATTCACTTGTAAAACTATCCTGGACAAATAGTCAGCCACAAAATTATCTTTACCTAGTTTATCAACAATTTTTATATCAAATTCTTGTAATAATAATAATCATTGAATGATACGTCCTCCCACCACAACTTTATTCATTAGGTATCAAATAGTTGCATGGTCTATATGTACAAAATTCTTATATCGAATAATATAATTTCTAAATTTGTTAATAGCATACACAACTGCTAAAAATTTATTTTCAGTAGTGGTGTAATTTTATTCAGTTGGGTTAATATTATTTCTTATATAATAAATGGCATGCATTGCTCCTAATTCATCCTTCTATCCAAGAACTACTTCGATCACAAAATTAGATGCATTTTCATTTATGTGAAAAGGTTCACCCTAGACTAGCCTAGCTATGACAGGTGCGGTTGTTAAGGCATGTTTAATATCCTCAAAGGATTGTTGACATATTGTAGTCCAAAGAAATTTTGAATCTTTCTTTAATAGATTAAACAGAGGACCTGCAATTTTGCTAAACCATTCTATAAACCTTCTATAATAACCAACATGTCCTAAAAATCTTCTCACTTTAGTTTGGCTTCGAGGTACTGGTATCTTCAGAATAATCTCAATTTTCTTAGGGTCTACCTTGATTCCTTCTTTTGATATATGATGTCCTAACACAATTCCTTCAATCATCATTAAGAGACTTTTCTCAGTGTTCAATGATAACCTATAGTCTTTGCACCTATTCAAAACTTGATTCAGATTATTCAAATATTCTTCATAAGTTTTCCCATGGAATGTAAAATCATCCATGTATACTTCCACACATGTTGCTATTAGATATGCAAAAATAGTAAGAAAAATACGTTGGAAGGTAGTAGGTTCATTACATAGTCCAAAAGGCAAGACTCTATAAGCAAAGGTACCCCATGGGCAAGTAAACATTGTTTTATCTTGATCTTCTAGAGCTACCTAAATTTGGTTGTATCCACTAAAACCATCAAGAAAAGAAAAATAACTACTGTCTGATAAGTTATCCAATACTTGGTCAACAAAAGGTAGTGGAAAATAATCTCTTTTAGTAGCCTTGTTCAATTATCTATAATCCACACATACTCTCCATTTACCATTTTTCTTAGGCACTATGACTAGTGGAGAAACTCATTGACTGTCTGAAATAGGATAGATGAATCCTACCTAAAGCAATTTTCTATTTCTAACTTCACAATATCTCTTAGTGCAGGGTTAATCCTTAACTGAGCTTGTCTTATAGGTTTAACATCCTTAGTGTAAATGTGATGTGTACAAATATCGGGATGAATCCCTCTCATGTCCTTATATCCCAAGAAAATGCTTTAGTATTATTTTCTAAAATTTCTTTTAGATCATCTTCTTGTTTAGTCAATAAGGAAGCATTAATGAATAAGGGATTATCTGCTAGTACTAAGATTTTCTTAGTCTTGTTTTGAAGAGTGGAGGGTTCTCTAATCAAAGTATTTAAAGGACAAGGATGTGGAAAAAGTTGATGGAGTAATTGGTTATGATCTAAATCAGAATTCATGATATTAGTTAAAGGATAGTGATCTTGATCATCAATAACATCATTAACTTCAAGGTTTCCTTCTTCCTCATCCATACATTCTTGATACTGTTCTACATGCTCTGTCAATGTTACCATAGCAAGTTCTCAAACCTCATCATCTTCTGAATTAAAATCATTAGTCCAACTATGATTTTTAGAGGATAAAGATGGTTTTGTTGGTGGGTAAAGGGATAATTCCTTATGTCTGATTCGATTAGAAATGGTCATGCTTCCAGACCTACAATCAATAAGGGCAACAGTTGTTGCCAACCAAGGTCTTCCCAAAATGATTGGATAGCCTGTCTTTCCTTTTTTACTTTTCAAGAAAAGGAAATCTACAAGATATTCCCATGTGTTAATAGTAAAAATGACGTCTTCAAGAATCCCTTCTGGTTTTGCAATTGATTGATCTACTAATTGTAAGACTATGGTTGTTGGTTGAACACTTGTAATTCCCAGTTTGTCAGTTGCTTCAGTTGTGATAACATTAATGGCAGGCCCTAAATCAATAAGGACATTTTAAATTTCAATTACATTAACTTAAGGGTAATCACTGGACTTCCTAGGTCACCATACTTCTGGGGGATCAACTTCCCTGAAAAAACATTAGATAGTTTCCCTCCAATTTTAATTATGGAAGGTAACTTCTTTTTCCTTCCAAGTGTTTTGACAAATAAATACTTAACCACCTAATTAATCTTTGGAATATCACAGATAGCTATGAAAAGTGGAATCTCAATGTTAATATTTTTAAGTTCTCTGATAATTTGGGAATCTACCAAATCATCCTATTTCTCCTTGACTTGTTTTCCAACCACCAATTCTTGTTGAAATCGTACAGGAAATGGTGCTTGTTTATCAAAAGAAATATCTTCACTCTTTTGCAATGTATCCTTCATCAAGTCTTTTTTGTTCATCCTTACTTAGATTGGGTTTTGATTGTACTAATCGAGTCCTCAATTGAATATCTTTTAAATCAATATTGTTTAAACCAACTGTATTAGAATCAACATTGTAGGTTGGCTATTGAGATTTAACATGTTTAGGATTGGGAATTGGCTGAGCTAGAATTTGAGGTTGGTTTACCATTTTAGAATTTGAAGGTTGAGCAGAACTAGGAAAAAATGATTGATTTTGATTCTAAGGTCTTCTCAATCCTTGATTTTTCCATTGAGGATTATCACCTTGGTTAGGCTGCCATTGAGGTTGATTAGGATATTGTTGATATTGATTGGGTTGCCACTAAGGCTGGTTCCATTGAGGATTAGTCCATTTAGGTTGCTCCAAGGTGGTCCCTAGGATGTTTGCATAAAAGGAGGTGGAATTGGAATTTTCTGGGTGTTCCACTAAGACTGTGTGTTCCACTGAAAAGGAGAATTCCATTGATTCAAACCCCAATTGGCATTATTTCTAGGATTATACTTTCCTCTGAAAGTAGGGTTAAATCATCCCCAAGGTGGTCCCCAGGATTTTTGCATAGAAGGAGGTGGAATTTCATTTTTTGGGTGTTCCACTGAGACTGTGGGTTCCACTAACCATGATAATTCAATTGATTATTCTATTTATTTCAACCCCAAGTGGCATTATTTCTGGGATTAGATTGTCCTCTGAAAGTAGGGTTAAACTGTCTTTGTCCTATATAGTTGAGTTCTTCTTCCATAGGTGAGGATTGAGAAGGTTTCTTCAAATGATTTTTAATCTCTAGAAGGAGATTACATTTACTAGTAGAATACCTCTTCTCACAAATATCACACAAATCTACTTGATTAAGAGGACATTCCCTTAATGGGTGTTTTTCTCTACACTTAGGACAATATATAGCCAATGGTTCCACTGTTATTTTGTCAGGTTGAGAACTAAAATGAAGCAGGATATCAGTTTTAGAATTTTCTATTTCTTCCATGACCTTAGAAACATCAATTGAGGAACCCCTATTCTTCTTCCTAGAGCTTGGTCTTGTCCTTGAATAGCTCCTACAAATCTCAACCATGTCTCCAAAAGTGAGTTTGTTGATGTCTCCTTTTAAGTTCAAGGAATCTCTTGAATCGTCATCAATTCCTTTTAGGAAAATGGACTTACTAATCTCTTCATCCAACCCATTTCCACATATTTTCAAAACAAATCGGTATCTATCCACATAATCTTCTAAACTTTCCTCTTCTAACTATTTCATTTTAAACAGTTCCTCTTTCTTGTCCCTAACTCGACAGTAATCTTGGTGTTTGTCTAAGAAGGTTGTTTCCATTTCTTCCCATTAATTAAAAGAATTGGCATTCAATCCCATGAACCAACGCAAGGTTGATTCCTTTAGAGTGGATGGAAATAGTTTTAACTTTTAATTATCAGATGTGTAATCATAAGTTTGAAAAAATACTTTGAATCCAAACAAGAATTGGCCAGGGTCCTCCAAAGTTCATTATCATCCTTATTAAGAGCAATAGGGAAAGAGAATGTTCTATTAGGAACCTCTTCTTCTCTATCTCTTCCTCCTTGGTATGCCATATTTTCTGAGTGGATGGAGACTGTTCGAGTTGAAGATGATGAACTTGAAGAGTGTGATAGAGACCCTTCGAGAGAAGGTATTAGATCTCTTCTTATAAAAATTCCAAACTGGTCTCTTTGTTAGTTCATCAACTAACAAAGAGATTCTTACTAACACTTGAGGCTTAAAATTTCTTTTAAAGGCCATATCACTCCCTAGAAACGGTGCCAAAAATGATGGATAGGGGTCATTGTTGTCACAATTCCCTAATCATATAATCTTTATTTTTCAACCTAGGGGTGTCTAAAGCTATCTATGGCAAGAGTTGGATCGATTTTGGGAGGTTTGTTGTAGGTTAGCCTTGTCAGGAGAAGTTCGGAGTTGTTCCTTCCTTATTGAAAGTGGCTCTATGCTACTCTATGTTATTCTTCTAACTTGTTTCTTACTTAACTTATTCTAAAGCTTTAAACTAGAATTACTTCAAAATAAAAAATGTACAGAGATAGGTCATATTCCAAGCAAAATTAGATCATGAGAATGGAGGATTAACTTAATCTAATTTGCAAGAAAATAAGAATCTAACATTTACTCAAATTCAAGATCTAACTAATGGATAGTATTTAAGTCTAATTTTAAAAACAACTACTCCAATCCTCATTCGTCCAATCCAACAAGTAATAATTCATGCTCTACTCATATTCCATTAAAAACATAATCATTTATCAATGTTGAACTATCTTAACTGCAATCTAATAAACTAGAAAGTAAGCTGAAAGGATTATAATTAATTAACACAATAATTAGAATAAGATTTTAATGATAGATTTGACATTTATTCTAACATTAAACTGATGAAATGATTTCAATTTAAAGCAAGAATGAAGATGAGCTATTTAACTAATAGGATCACCTTCCTTCAAAAGAGTGGGCCCTGCTCTGCCTCTAGAGGGAACTTAACACACATATGATCAACTTCTTTATTCCATCAAATTTACCCAAAGAGGGATGAAAGTACAAGGTTTTAGTGAAGAACTGAGAAAATGAAAATTAGAAACTAATACAATCTACTATCGTACTAACTTGAGACTGGATATACATATCCTTCTCTTATTTGAAAATAGGGGAAAATGGGAAATTAAACTAACTCTAGTCTATTAAAGATATTTTAGAGCACAAGGAAAATAATCATGGAGATCTCATGATCATCTTCAATTGATGTCAAATAGAACTTCAGAGATGGAACACGTGCTTAGCTGGAAATATTGTTTGGTTGACAGGTAACTTGGTTGAAGATGTTGAGTTGTGAAAGGTTAGCCGCCAATCTCATTTGAATGGGAAATGATTAGTACTTCATTTTTTATATAAATACTCTTCTAGTTATGTGTTAAATACACACAATCATGAAACAATCATGCATTAAATACCATTAAATTATGCATTCATAGGAAATAAGCATTTATATAAAAGTATTTATATTCTAAGTCTTCATACATGGTGCAGCCACGGTAGGATGGTCCTCAAAGAGAACAATTAAAACCATGCAACAAGAGTAACAAAACATAAGCAACACAAAATATGGAGGAAAGTGTAGATGCTAATATTCTCATTAACAAAAATCTCAGTTACAATCAGCTGGCAACATCTAGGCTTACGGATTCGGCTCAGAGGCCTAATACATGTTCAAAAATACAACATTCCAATATGCTCCTAGATGCGAGCTGAAATCTTATGAATCTAATCCAAGAATTATCTACTTATTATTCACTACTTTTCTAATGATTTATTACAAGCTTTATATCATATCCGTAGGTCTAGAAACATTTGCGTCAGCCAAAGATCATCACAATCTCCAATGAAAGAAAATGCAATGTGTGCATGAACAGGTTGGCCTCAAATTTGAATTACTCCTCGGTGAATGCATAGGATGAAGTGTGGACCTATAATTAAGGTCGAGGACACTCCATGGAACATTTAAAATCACACTGTTAAGATCCACAAGTCATGGGGATGATCCACAAATGATCAAATTAACCGTTAGGCTTGAAAATTATTCTGGTGCCGATTCAAGAAACTGTCATCAAATCTGGAATCGATAACTTGCTAGAAAATGATCCAATCGCGCTCAAATCTTGGAATAAGGAAAAATAAAATGTCCAAAATGAAAATGTAGATCCACAGGGTCTGGTGAGAAAATATGATGAATCCACCAACATGAACTAAATAGGAATTAAGCAAGAACAAAAATTGAAAGAAAATATTTTTGGTTGATCTAAGATTGCCAAGAACCAAGGATGATCCTACATTAGACATCCAGGGTTATTTGAAAAATGAGTCCCTCACTTTGTTGGGGCTAAAGGAAAACCAATACGGTCTACCTCAGCCTAAGAAATCCAAGAGGAATCCTCCACTGGTCTACCTTTCCACTTCACAAGATATTCTCTGTACTATCTTCTATGTGTTTTCCTCCCATCTCTAATATCCAAAATCTCTTCAATCTCATCTAATTGTTGCTTAGGAAACTGATCCTCAAATTTTTCTTTACTATCTTCATTGAATTTTGCTTCATGGTACTGATGTAGGTCTGCAATGTTGAATATGGGTGATATACCCATGTCATCTAGTAACTCCACTTTATAAGCATTTCCTAAATCAAAATTCTTCAAAATATTACACGGTCCAAACTTACTCATCTTCAGCTTATTGTACGTGCCAATTGGAAATATTTCCTTCCTCAACTACACCATTACTTCATCTCCAACTTCAAACTCCTTATGTCTCCACTTTTCATCTGCTTTCTCCTTATACTTCTGGTTCATATTTTCCAATGGCTCCTTCACTTGAGTATGCACTTTCTTCATATGTTTTGAAAATTCCTCTGCTTATGCACTCCTTTTATCCTCCATACTGATACCTCTCAACTCTGATATACCTCTAGGGTGAACTCCAGTAACAATCTCAAAAGGTGTCTTTCTGGTACTCTTGTTCACTGAATTATTGTAAGCAAACTTTGCTTGTGCAAGGACTAAATCCCAACTTCCGGTCTTCTCTCCAACCAAGCATCTCAAAAAACTCCCCAAACTCCTATTTACTACCTCTATCTGTCCATCAGTCTATGGGTGAAATGTAGAACTGAACTTTAGATCTGTCTTCAACTTCTTCTAAAGTGTCCCCCAAAAGTAACCAACAAAATTTGTATCTCTATCTGAAACAATACTCCTAGGTAATCCATGCAATCTAACCACTTCTCTGAAAAAAAAAGTCTGCTACATGTATTGCATCTGTTGTCTTCTTACAAGGTATGAAATGTGCCATTTTAGAAAATCTATCCACCACCACAAATATAGAACCATTACCTCTCTATGTCTTCGGAAAACCAAGTATGAAATCCATTTTGACATCCTCCCAAGGTCTCTCTGGAACTATCAAAGGCTTATACAATCCAACATTCTGACTACTCCCTTTTGCAATTTGAAAAACTCTGCAACTTTGCACAAATCTCCTAACATCCTTATGAATCTAGGGCCAAAAGTAATTCTCACTTACCAATGCTACTATCTTATCAACTCCAAAGTGTCCTGACAATCCTCCACTATGTTTTTCTTTCACCAAGTTATCTCTCATTGAACTCCAGGGTATACACAACTAATTTCCTCTGAACAACATATCCTCCTAAATGAAGTAATCCAACCACTGACTTCTATCCTCCAAAATTGGTTCTTTACAAGATCTCCAATGTTCTAAAAAATCCAGGTCTCCCTCATACAAGTTCTTCAACTCATCAAATCCTAATACCTCCACTCTCATTTCTGTCAATAAATTCCTTCTCATACTCAAGGCATCAACAACTCTATTTGAATTTCCACTCCTATGTTTCAAAACAAAAGTATAGCTCTGCAAAAATTCTACCCATCTCATGTGTCGTTGATTCAACTTGCCTTGACTGTTCAAATATTGCAATACTTGATGATCCATATACAACACAAACTCCTTAGGAAACAAATAATGTCTCCACTTCTTCAAGTCTTGAACTATGGCATAAAACTCTTGATCATACACTGAATATCTTCTCCTAGCATCATTCAACTTCTCATTGAAATAATCTACAGGCCTCCCTTCTTGACTCAACACTGCTCCAATCACACCTCCACTTGCATCACAGTCTACTTGAAATACCTTACTAAAATTTGGTAAATCCAACACAAGTTGCTCAGTCACCTTTTGTTTCAACAACTCAAAACTTTGATTTTCTCTAGATGTCCACTTAAAATCCTTCTTATCTCCTCTCATTGTCTCTGTCATAGGACTGAAAATAGAACTAAAATTCCTAATGAAATTTCGGTAGAAACTAGCCAATCCATGAAATGATCTTACTTCTCTAATGCTATCCGGTGTAGGCCACTCAACAATTTCTCTTACCTTCTCAGGATCCATATTCAATTCATCCACAAATATCACAAATCCCAGATATACCATTTTTTCCTTCATGAAACTACACTTCTTAATGTTTATCAGCAACTTCTCTTCTCTCAACCTCTGCAAAACTTGTCTTATATGCAACAAATGTTCTTCTCTAGTCTTACTAAAAATCAAGATGTCATCCAAGTAAACAATCACAAAATTACCCAAGAATTTCTTCAATACCTCATTCATCAGCCTCATGAAAGTACTTGGTGTATTTGTTAGTCCAAAATGCATCACTAACTACTCATACAATCCTTCATTTGTCTTGAATGTTGTCTTCCATTCATCCCCTTCTCTGATTCTGATCTGATGATATCCACTCTTCAAATCTATCTTTGTAAAGTATCTAGCTCCACTCAAACAATCCATAATGTCATCCATCCGGGGCAAAGGAAATCTATACTTCACCATGATCTTGTTTATGGCTCTAGAGTCTGTACACATCCTCCATTCTCCATCCTTCTAAGGTGTTAACACAATAGGTACTACACATGGACTTAAACTTTATGTGATCAAACCCTTCCTCAAAACCTCTTGCACTTGTCTATTCAATTCCTCATTCTCTACAAGTATCGTTCAGTGTGTTGCTTTATTAGGAAAACTAGCTCCAAGAATCAAATCCATGCAATGATTAATACTCCTCATAGGTGGTAATCCATTAGGTACATTATCTAAAATGATCTCTTCATATTATGTCAAACCTCAACCTTAGGAACATCTTCCAATGACAACAAAGTCTACTTCATCCCATTAGCAACAATGGTATATGTGTTCTTTCCATCATGAATAACATGTCTATCATACTGCCAAGGTCTTCCCAACAAAACATGGCATACATCCATAGGCATGATATCACACAAAACTTCATCATGGTAATTTACTATCTTCAATTTCACCAAACATTGTTCACTTACCAATATATTATGCTCATCTTGAATCCATTCTATTTGATAGGGCTTTAGGTGTTTCAATATTTCCAACTTCAATTTGGTCACCATCTCTTCAGAAACCAGGTTCTCTAAGCTTCCACTATCAATAATCACCTTGTAACATTTACTAGCTACCTTGCATCTGGTCCAAAACAAATTCTTTCTCTGCAATGGCTTCTTCTCCAATTCACTTTGACCCAATACTGTTCTATTCACCAACACTTCTCCATATTCCAGTTTGTTAGATGATCCGGCATGATCTCCTCAACAAAGGTTGTCTTCTATTGTTCTCTGTCTTCCTACTTGTCTCTCCCTAATTACATTCAAATTCCCTATGTCCTCCACCACATTTAAAACAAGTTCCCCTGAACACTCTTTTCTCTTTATCATCTTTTCTATAACCCTCATTCTAGTAACCACCATATCCTCCTCTTTGGTAAGAGTTTCCATCATCTCTACGGTATGAATTATCATTATTACTGACCTCCTTATCCTTATTCTGATCTACAAAATTTCCTCTTCCTCCTCCAGTAAAAATTCTTCCTCTCTGAAATCTTCCACCTCTTCCTCTCTGTCTCTACTCATGTCTTTTATTCAACTTCTCTTCTGCCTTTAGGGCACATTGATATGCTTCCTCCACACTCTTCAACTCGATCAAACTAATCTCATCAAATATAGACAACCTCAAACCATTCACATATCTAGCTACTTGTTTGATCTCATCCTCTAAATGTCCATATTTGATATTCAACTTGTAGAACTCCTCAGTATACTCTGTCACACTTGATTCCTTCAGCTTCAAATTTTTCAATTTTTGGAACAAACTAATCTAATAATCTTGTAGGCATAAAATTTGTCTTCAACTTATTCACCATCCAATCCCATGACTTTATCGTTTCTTTTCCTCTTCTTTTCATATCTATCTACAAATGTTCCCACCAAAGGTATGCATGCCCTTTTAAATTTGTACAAGAAAATTTCACCTTCTTATCTTCAGTGGTACCTTTGAAATCAAAATACTTTTCCATCTATGTTATCCAATCTAGCAATTCTTCTAAATCCAACTTACCATTATAATCTGGTGGATTGAAATGTGGTTTTGTGTTCACTTTAGTTAGGGCTCTTATGAACCTCTCTTCCCCTAATCCAGGCCAGGTTGATCCTCTTTTCCTCTTTCTTCTTGTACTTCTACCTCTTAATCACTCACATCATCAATTAGTCGACCTCTCCTTTGGGTCATTTCAACTGCATCTAATATGGTAGCAATCCCTCTCAACATCTCCATTAAAGTTGGGTCTGCATTTCCACACGCTCCATTTCCTCTAACATTTCTTCTTCCGCCATCTTTACACAAGTCCTCTACAGCTGCAAGTCGGATCCTCAATTCGCCACCCTACAAAAAATCTTCAACGGACTCCACGAATTCTGATGACCTCACACAGATTGAATCTCACTCTAATACCAATCTGGTGCAGACACTGTAGGAGGGTCTTCAAAGAGAACAATCTGGACCGTGCAGCAAGAGTAACACAGCATAAGCAACATAAAATATAGAGGCAAATGTAGATGTAATTATTCTCATTAACAAAAATCTCAGTTACAATCGGTCGACAACATCTGGGCTTACGAATTCGGCTCACAACTCTTATACCAATCTGGTGCAACCACAGTAGGATGGTCCTCAAAGAGAACAATCCAGACCATGCAACAAGAGTAACACAACAAAAGCAACATAAAATATGGAGGAAAATGTAGATGTAAATATTCTCATTAACAAAAATATTCATTACAATTAGCTGACAACATCTGGGCTTACAGATTCGGCTCACATCTCTAATAACAATCTGGCGCAAGCCACTGTAGGATGGTCCTGAAAGAGAACAATCCAGACCATGTAGCAAGAGTAACACAATAGAAGCAACACAAAATATGGAGGAAAATGTAGATGCAAATATTCTCATTAACAAAAATCTCAGTTACAATCAGTTAGCAACATCCAGGCTTACGAATTCTAGGAAATTTTTCTAATGAGAAATAAAAAACTCATCATTTGTGGAGACAACAAATGATGGAATGCAAATGATTTTATAGATTGCAGCTACCCCCCCTCTCTAATACCATTTGATGTAATCATGGTTAGAGGGTCCTCAAAGAAAACTATCCAACCATGCAGTGAGAACAACACAATGAAAATAACACCAAACAAAATCAATGTAGAATCAATCTTTATTAACTCAGAGGATTCATATACATATTCACCAGCAACATGCCAGTTTTACAGATTCGGCACACAGGCCTGATTACACAGCATAAAACACTATTCTAGACCTCTATCCACTTATGAACTCCTTATCGTGGCTTCTGGGATCTACTCGGATATGTCTCTCTTCCTCCAATGACAAATAACATCAATTTATATAGCAATTGGAACTCAAGAATGATCCACGTCGGTTGCGGGCATAGAAAATCATGAAAAACGTAATGTGTAGAAAATAACCAAGTCAGCCACAACATTGGATATTTACAATTATAAATGAAAATACACATGTGGACCCAACAAAAAGATCAGACAAAAGCCCAAGAACATTTGAAAATACTTCGATAAGATCCACAATCACAATAAATGGTCCACAACGATCCAAAATCTCCGATGAAGAACATGAAACATGAAGAACATAGGTCAGCTTAAACCAAGGATTTACTTTCGGTGAATGCATAGAATGAGGTGTGGACCCAAAGAGAGATCACTCACCCACCAAAGAACATAGAATGATGTGCAAACAAGATCCACAAACAACGGAAAGGATCCACTAGCTGGAAACATGAAACTGAAATCCAGAAAGGAAATAACAAAAACAACTTAAATATTTTTCGGTGATGCAAGATTGCCACGACCCAAGGATGCTCCTACATTAGACACCCCTGGTGAGAAAATATGTTCAATGATAGGAGCTCATGAACATCTCATAGGGCCCAGGATATAGATCCCATGCTCATTCTGGATCCAAATGTCTTCTTTGTTTGTACCTTTCTTCCTCCTAACCTCTTTTCTATCTTTTGTCAGATCCTTCAACTTCTTATGTTCACCTTCTTTTCCCTACCTCATATTTGCACATGGTAGTAAGGGGAATTGACCACCACTCACTATCTTATGCTCATCTGATCTATCTCTTCTACAGGATTCCATCTTATCTACAACCAAAGTCTTTTGTTGCATGACTCATAATTGGAAAACTCGCCCCAACAAAAAACTCACTAAGGGAAAAATTGGAGAGTTTTTTAAAACTCGGTAAAAACTCAGCAAAAACTCAAAAAAACTCGAAAAAACTTGGGAACTTAAAAAATTGCTTAATAAACATAAAAAAAGATATTTTTAGCTTTAAGTTTTGCATAGCCAAGTTTTTCAAAAACTCGGCAAAAACTAGCGAGTTTTTCGAAAAACTCTGCAAAAACTAGCGAGTTTTTTGAAAAACTTGCTAAAAACTCACGATTTTTTCGAAAAAACTCGGAAAAACTCGTCCGAGAAAAAAATCGCGAGTTAAACTCAAAAAAACTCGTTTTAAAAAAAACTCGTGAGTTTTTTAAAACTCGGCGAGTTTTCTGCGAGTCTGCCAACTATGGCATGACTCTACCCTTGCATCCTTTCGGTACCATCTCACTCTCAAATTTAGCCTCAATGTTATTCTTCAAATCCATGCCATCCTCTAGTACAACCTTTGCATCCTACTTCTCAGCACTGCAATTCTTCACAAGACTCAAGTTCCTCACTTCCTCCTTTTTATTCTTCAAGGAAGCCAAAGTAAACTTCTACCCATCCTACTCTACAGTAATTAGATTCCTTCTACAATCATATATAGCTCCTCTATCAAACTTCCAAGGTCTACCCAACAGAACATGATAGGCACTCATAGACAAAACATCACACAAAACTTCATCTCTGAAGGGGCCAATATTAAAATTCACCAAGCACTGATCTTTCACTTCCACTACATGATCATCTTGTAGCCAACTTATCCTATAAGTACAAGGATGCGGAAACCTCTTCAAACTAAGTTTCTCCATCATCTCCTTAGATACCAAATTATCAGTACTTCCACTATCCACAATAACCTTACAACACTTACCTCCTGATTTGCACACAGTTCATAAAAGATTCTTCCTCCATGAAGTCCCAATATCTTCCTTGCTCTACCTCATCAAGACTCTCCTAAGCATAAGAGATTCACCCTGCTCCGGTTCAATCTCCTCTAGTGCTCCAGTTACCTACTCTTCATGTGCCATAAAATTATTTTTACCAGTTCCTTTACTTGATTCCCCAGAACACTCAAAAGATTGATGTCCAATTTCTCCACACTTGAAACATTTTCCCAAGAATTCCTTGCTGCCATTTCCTCTCCTTTGTGTCCTCAAATCAGATTATTTATTCCACTTAGATATCGATTCTTCTTCACTTGTATGCTTCTCCTTGCTACTACTCATCTACTTCTCTTTCCCCCTAGGGTTACTCTGCTATCTTCTCTTCACTTTATATTCTGCCTTTAGAGCATATTGGAAGGCATCCTCAACTGTGTAAATCCTCAACATACTCATCTCATCCTAAATGTTAAACCTAAGGCCATTTATATACCTTGCTAATTTATCCCTAGTCATCTCTCGGTGCCTAGATCTGATTGTCATCTTATAAAATTCCTCGGTATACTCTTTCACACTCATGCCCTTCTACTTCAGGTTCTACAACTTCTTGAACAATTCCAACTCATGGTCTCTTGGAATGAACTTAGCATTCATTCTTGCAACCATCTTCCTCCACCGAGTGATTCTTGTTTCACCATTCTCCACTCTGTCCTTCTACAACTCTTTCCACCATAAGACAACATGCCCTTTCATCTTAGTTTGTGCTAGCCTAACCCTTAGTGGGTCTCTAATATCCTCAAGCTCAAAATAGTCTTCCAACTCTCCTATCCAGTCTATCAAGTGTTCTGGATTCAATGTACCAGAGAAGTTAGAAACCTCCACCCTATGAATTCTACTTACTTGTACCACTGCTCTCAATAATCTCTCTTCTCTCTTATCTGTCGAGCCTTTAGCCTCTTCAATCTCAAGTTCTTCTGTAGCCTCTTCATATTCATCCTCTGGTTCAGGATTCCTCCTCAAACCACCCAAGATGTTTCAGCTCTCATTCCTCATCTCATTTCTAAAGTCCTCCATCATCTGCTCTATTCTTCTAGGGTTCATCATTCTCGATATCATTTCTTCCTTTGCTCTAGTGCAACTGCCTCAACTCGGCAGTCTGACTGCAAGGTTCCAATTTCCTCTCTCTGGGTGATCTATTAAACACACTCACAACCTACCTCAAATCAGCGATATATTCACCCAAGGAATGCCACAAGGACCGCAACCCACTCAAGGTTCACAACCATCTATGATACCATCTAATGCAGTCATGGATGAAGGGATTTCAAAGAAAATAGTCCAACCATGCAGCAAAAACAACACAGTGGAATTAACACCAAATGATCAAAGAAAATGCAACATCAATCTTTATTAACTCAGAGGATTCATATACATATTCACTAGCAACATGTCATTTTTACAGATTCGGCACACAGGCCTAATTACACAACATAAAACACTATTATGGACCTAGCGGTTGTATGGTTGTGTTGCTTGAGTCCACACAAATAATCTTCAATTAGCAGTTGTATTTCCTCAAATTTTTGAATCAGTTTTGCATAAGTTTTTGGTTACACTTCATAAGGGGAGAAAGAAAATATTTTATTATATTTTTGTCATTGATGTCAAAGGGGGAGACAGAGCAGTGAAAAATTCCATATCAAACTCAGGGGGAGTTTTGTTGATTTTTGTTGAGTTTTGTTGAGTTTTGTCACCTATGGAATTTTGAAGTTTTGAAGGTTCCGACACTTAGTCATTTTTCACTAAGTGTTGCCATAAATTCCAAAGGGGGAGATTGTTGGCATGTGGCTTCTGGTGTTGTCATTTATATTAACCTAAGCCATTGATCCGGTCCACACTTCAGTATCAAACCATACCGGAAGACAAAGTAGAGAATAGGGTATCCGACTGAAGTTGAATCTGTTAAGTGGTTTGCATTACCAGTTTATCAGTTTTGGTTGTGGATCTCAGGGAAGGTCATTGGGTATATGAAATGTGTTATTCTTGAGTTTTGTGTTGTTGCATCAATTGGTGTATGAGTTAGGAGATCCGATCATTTGATTTTATGTTCAACAGTGCTAGAAGGTCGACTAAGTGAATGTTGGGTGTTGCGGATATTTAAGGAAAAAAAATTTGGAGTATTTTTGTATTGGAGATTTTTTTTGGGTCCTAAATATGCTATGGCTGAATTTGGTGGATGCGCATTAAATGTTACTCATGATTTGAGCTAACAGTTGGAAAATATTTTCTACTTTATTGAAGCTGACATATAGCAATTGAATCCTTGGTGGCGGATATATATATGAGATCGGTTAATTCATTTTGGTGTGTATGTGTGTGTGTTCGATATGTGTTGATGTGTGTGAAAATATTAGAAGAGTAGTCGAGCGATTTTCACTTGTGCATAAGAGGATTTAGTGAAGCGAATTAAGGTAGAGTAGAGCGAAGTGCAAAATCTGACAGAAGGTCCATAATCTGATCTATGAGCCTAACTAGAACTGTAATTAGGCATTTGTAGATGTTATCTTCTCAGCTCAACCTTTTGATGTAATCCAAATCTTTGTAAGGTAGTGATCCTTCATGATTTTGAGCAGTGAGCTCTAGGTAGTGCACCTAAATGCAAGTGCATTCCCATTTTGTAAAACACTTATATTTTGAGTACTCAAATTGTGGATTTAGCTCCACCGTGATTTTTCCCCTAACAAGGTTTCCACATAAAAATCCTTGTGTTATAGTGTTGTGGCTTATTTTTCTTTATTAATGCATCTTTCTTTTGATTGAATGTTTTAGGGACTTGAGAGAATAGATTAATAAAGTTAAAAAAATTGCACAACACTGATTCACCCCCCCTCTCAGTGTTGCTTGAGTCCAACAATTTACTGCCTTTAGGTTCAAAATAGTGTTTTATGCTATGTAATCAGGCATGTGTGCCGAATCTATAAAATTTGCATGTTGTTGGTGAATATGTATATGAATCCTCTGAGTTAATAAAGATTGATGTTGCATTCGCTTTGATCATTTGGTGTTAATTCCGTTATGTTGTTTTTGCTAGTTTCTACCTTAGCAAATTGTTGATTTCATCAACTGATTAACTTTGGATGTCTCAAAACTTAGGTTCTGATACCATACAATTAGAAATTATTTTTCAACACTTGATTACACTCATGGAAGGTGCCATAAGGCAGCATGCAAACTACCCTTGTGTTTTGGATAGAGTATATTTATGCTAATCAACTCCCCCTTAGGTTATGACTCTTTTTCTCTTTGAACTCTTTCTACCCTACAACAGTTTACTGCATCTCTGAATCAAGTGTTATTTTTGCTAGTTTGATGCTAGTATGTGAAACTTGCCTATGTAGTATATCCTCATATTCCCTGTAGAGAAGGATGAAGAACCTCTACATCCTGCTTCTCAGCACTACAACTCTTCACAAGACTCAAGTTCCTCACTTCCTCCTTTTTATTCTTCAAGGAAGCCAAAGTAAAAAATTTCCCATCCTTCTCTATAGTAATCATATTCCTTCTACAATCATACATAGCTCCTCTATCAAACTGCCAAGGTCTACCCAACAGAACATGACAGGCACTCATAGACAAAACATCACACAAAACTTCATCTCTAAAGGGGCCAATGTTAACGTTCACCAAGCATTGCTCTTTCACCTCCGCTACATGATCATCTTGTAACCAACTTATCCTATAAGGAAAAGGATGTGGAAACCTCTTCAAACCAAGTTTCTCCACCATCTCCTCAGATACCAAGTTATTAGTACTTCCACTATCCACAATAACCTTACAACACTTACCTCCTTATTTGCACATAGTTTGGAAAAGATTCTTCCTTTGTGAAGTCCCAACCTCTTCCCTGCTCTACCTCATCAAGACTCACCTTAACATAAGAGATTCTCCCTGCTTCAGTTCTATCTCATCTAGTGCTTCAGTTACCTTCTCTTCATGTATTCTTTTTACCAATTCCTTTACTTGATCCCTTGGGACACTCAAAAGATCAATGTCTAGTTTCTCCACACTTGAAGCATTTTCCCAAGAAATTCTTGCTTCCACTTCCTCTCCTTTGTGTCCTTTGATCTAGTTATTTACTCCACTTAGATCTTGATTCTTCTTCACTTGTCTGCTTCTTGACAAGTGTAATGAAAGATTACCTCAAGGTTTTGCATTACCAATTTACCATTTTTTGTGGATATAGGTCCAGAATAGTGTTTTATGTTGTGTAATTAGGCCTATGTGAAGACCCTCAAGCCATGACCATATTGGAAGACAAAGTAGAGAATAGGGTATTCGATTGAAGTTTTGAAGGTTTCGACATTTAGTCATTTTTCACTAAGTGTTGCCATCAATTCCAAAGGGGGAGATTGTTGGCATATGGCTTATGGTGTTGTCATTTATGGAAACCTAAGTCATTGATCTAGTCCACACTTCAGTATCTGACCATACCGGAAGACACAGTAGAGAATAGGGTATCCAACTGAAGTTGAATCTGTCAAGTGGTTTGCATTAACAGTGCTAGAAGGCCGACTAAGTAAATGTTGGATGTTGCAGATGTTTAAGGAAATATTTTTTGGAGTATTTTCATATTGGAGATTTTTTTTTGGGTCCTAACTATGCTATGGCCAACTTTGGTGGATGCGCATTAAATGTTATTCATGATTTGAGCCAATAGTTGGAAAATATTTTCTACTTTATTGAAGTTGACATATAGCAATTGAATCCTTGGTGGAAAATATATATATGAGATCGGTTAATTCATTTTGGTGTGTATGTGTGTGTGTGTTTGATATGTGTTGATGTGTGTGCAAATATTAGAAGATTAATTGAGATATTTTCACTTGTGCAGAAGAGGATTTAGTGAAGCGAATTAAGGCAGAGCAGAGCGAAGTGTAGAATCTGAAAGAAACATGTTGTCACATAATGAATTGAAATGGTTGAAAGACTAAAAAACATAAAATTTTGGACATCTACAATGAATTCCCCTATTTCGTAAAAGCATAAATCGTTGAGTTTATTCTGGACAAATTGAATGATGATATTCTTACTTTGGATAAACCCTACCATATCTCAAAAGAAGTGATTACAGTTGTAATTGGGTTATGCAAAGTTGGGGATGTGTCGAGGAAGAAGTCATTTCAAAATAAAGAATTCAAAACCCTAACTGGAGTAATTGGAGTTCAAAGGGCATTGATAATATCAACAATTAATGATTAAGTGACAAGGTACATTGCACATGGAATATCCTACAAAATCTTTTTCAGAAATAAAGAAGGTGCAACTTAGATAAGTGTTGTTTACATCTCACACAAGATGATAATGGAAGATCGGGATTTTGATCTTTGCAGATTGTTGAAAGATCAGCTGATGGAGAATGTGTAATTGACAAAGGAGATAGGTTACCCTTTTAGGTTTGGTACTTTTTTTATATGCCTTGTGATGTATTTTCTAAATTGTTTACCCCTAAATAACAATGTAATATGGGAAGAGAGTGAGACAGTTTGCAAGCAGATCTACATATACTCTAATAATTTGGAAAACTGTGATCAAGTTTATGAAAATTTCTTTAGGGATTTGCTAAGGAAGTTTGGATCAATTTTTATTCCCATTCTGGTAAGAACACTTGAAGTTGGTTCCTCCTTCGATGAGATGGAAAGAAATAAGAAAAGAGCAAAAGAAATTGTTGTTTGTACTCCACTAGCATGTAAGACTCCAAAAGTTGAAGGGAAAGGAAAAGAACAGGTGATTGTGGACATACCAGATGAGGAATCTAATAAGGAAACTAAGGACACCCTAGGAAAAGAATTGGAAATTGCTAAATCAGAACAAGAAAAGGAAATGGCAGAAGGAAGTGAAGGAGAAGGTGATTTAACCAAAGAAGAGCTAATGCAACTTATTCATGAGGAGATGGAATGAAGATTGCAAACATGTGGTCTATCAGACCTTCATATGAGCAGGATTTGATCTTAAGCGTACTAAGTTCTCATTTTGTGCACAATCATATCAAATTGGAGAGTTTGCAGAATATGTTTCTAGAAGAGATGATTGAATGCATCAAGGAAATCATGGACTCTAAGTCTCAGAATAACGAAGAAGAAGAAGTTATCTTACACCTGAAGAAGTAGTATAGATTGTAACTTACCAAGCTGAAAAAGTACATGAATCTACTAAGGCAATGCATAAGCACATCAAGCATAATTTATAACTATTGTCTTCGGTGGCCTCATGCAATCAACAAGTACAAAGAGAAGCTAGAACAAATTGAAACATAGCTGAACAGTATTGGACAAAATTTTAACATGTCTCTGGATCAATATGGTACAATCAAGAAAAGGATCCAGGAACTACAGTCAGAGCATACAAGTGTTAAAAAAACCAAGAACAGGGTTGTTGACAACTTTTGGAAAGTGAAGGACATAACCGAATGCAAGCTGGAACAATTGATTGAGATACTAAGGAAGGGATAAGTATTGGAAGAAGGCATCACCATTCTAGAATCCCTTATCAAAAATATCAACCGGACATCTAAAAACAACAACATGATCATAATCATCAGGATTGCAATGGAAGCATGGAAGAAGTTTCTTTCAGAGATGAAGGAAAAGTGCAAAAGAATCTTCAATTAGCGGTTGTATTTCTTCAAATTTTTAAATCAGTTTTGCATAAGTTTTTGGTTACACTTCATAAGGGGAGAAATAAAATATTTTATTATCTTTTTGTCATTGATTTCAAAGGGGGAGAGAGAGTAGTGAAAATGCCTTATCAAACTCAAGGGGAGTTTTGTTGAGTTTTTCCACCTATGGCATTTTGAAGTTTTGAAGGTTCCAACACTTAGTCATTTTTCACTAAGTGTTGCCATCAATGCCAGAGGGGGAGATTGTTGGAATAAGGATTTTGGTGTTATCATTGATGGCAACCTAACTCATTGATCTGGTCCATACTTCAATATCTGACCATACCAGAAGATAGAGTAGAGAATAGGGTATCTAGCTAAAGTTGAATATTTCAAGTGGTTTGCATTACCAGTTTCTCACCAAGGGTGTCTAATGCAGGAGCATCCTTGGGTTGTGGCAATCTTGCATCACCGAAAAATATTTAAGTTGTTCTTGTTATTTCCTTTTTGGCATGCAAACTCATGTTTTCAGGCCTGAAGATCATTTTTTGTTGTTCATGGATCTCTCTTGCACATCATTCTATGTTCCTAGGTTGATGAGTGATCTCTCTTTGGGTCCGCACCTCATTCTATGCATTCACTAGACGTAAATCCTTGGAGTAAGCTGACCTGTGTTCTACACATTACATGTTCTTCATCGGTGATTATGGACCATTGTGGATCATTTCCATTGTTTTTGGATCTTATCGGTGTATTTTTTGATGTTCTTGGGTGTGTGTCTGATCTTTCAGTTGGGTCCATGCTGCAAAATTGCATTTATATTTGTAAATCTCTTATGATGTGGCCAACATGGTTATTTTCTACACATTACATTTTATTTGTCATGATTTTCTCTACCTGTGGCCGATGCAAATCATTCCTAAGTTCTGATTGATATATATCGATGTTATAAGCCATTGGAGGGGACAGTGAGTTAGGTAGATCCTAGAAGCCACGACAAGGATTTTATGAGTGGAGATAGGTCCGAAATAGGTTTTTTTTTATGTTGTGTAATCAGGCCTGTGTGCTAAATCTGTAAAGTTGGCATGCTATTGGTGAATATGTACATGAAAATTCTCTGAGTTAATAAAGATTGTTTATGCAATGCTTTGATTAATTTGTGCTATTTCTTTCCATTTTGTTGTGTTTGTTGCATGGTTGGATAGTTTTCTTTGAAGACCCTCTAGCCATGACTACATTAGATGGTATCAGAGTGAGATTTGTTTCGTGAGAGATTGTCAGAATTTGTGAAGTCCTATTGAATATTTTTTGTGGGGTGGCAGACTAAGGATCCAAACTACAGCTGTAGAGGACTTATGAGTGGAGCTAGTTGCTAAAGATCAGAGTGATTTGAGAACCTTGAATGGGTTGCAGTCCTTGTAGCATTCCTTGAGCAAACAGATCAATGATTTGAGGCAAGCTATAAGTGTGTTCAATAGATCTCCAAGAGAGAGGCAATTGAAACCTTGTAGTCAGACTGCTGAGCTGAGGCAGTTTCATCGAGCAAAGGAAAAGATTCCACCAAGAAGGAT